>KB673312.1:3477281-3567643 GCA_000349145.1 Anopheles dirus | reverse complement strand
AATAAAACTGCTGACAGCAATCACACGCGCTATAGGAAAAGCAAACGAATAAAATATCGATCGCGATCCATCGGCAAATAATGATAAAAAACAATTAGTATGTAAAATTGCTGATCAGAAATGATCAGCAAAAATTAGGTATAAATTCGATTATAACTTTAATAAAGATTGGCATTCACCTACGAAACGAGTCGGAGAATTATTGCTCTTTAGTCGGCGTGACCTGCGCCTGTCTAAAGAATCGCGCCGCGAGGTCAGCTTCGCGCACGCGACAACTACCATTACACGATAGTCTAATTTGCGGCACTGCTTACCGTTTCTTTTCCCCTATGATCGATCGATCGGTCGGGCGGAAAAAAACTAGCTCCATCCGGGGAGAGAGAGAGAGAGTGAAAACTTTGAAGCCGATAAGCGAGATGCGACCGTTCAATTATTTTGTCTTCAATCACTTTAATCTTCCACGAGCCGCAGGCAGTTTTCCGAGGGCGCGGCGTTGGCGCCAGCCTCCCGCGGTGGGGATCGCTTATCGCGGTCCGTGTCCGGTTTTGTGGCCCCGAAGCGTGGCTAAAAATAGAATACCCGTTCGGCAGCGGAAAAAGGGGTTTCAAACAGGAGGCCCGTCCGGGTGCAGCGGTGTCCCACCCAAGGAAGGCAGAGTTTTCCCTCTCCCGGAAAGCCGGACAAAACTCTGCCCAAAAGCGTTTCAGATGCCCAGCTTCCGGGACAGGCTGGCGGCGAAGGGCAGCGGCACATTAAATGCTAATGATTATGTTTTGTTTATGAAAATTGAGGAAACGCATTGAACAGTGCGCACTGGCGCCGCGGACACGAGCGACGAACGGGCGATGAGGCAGCAGCGGGTAGGCAAAATCGCTTCAGCTGGCGACACCAATCCTGGGCGTTGGGTACGCGGCTCGGTACGCAGTCTGGATCTGGATGCGATGGTGATTGAGCGAATCGAACGAACAGCGGCTGGCGTTTCCCCTTCCGGTGGAAAAACGGGAAAATCGCCAGTAACCTTGTCTCCCAGGAAGCCCGGTCGGCTGCCACCGCCAGCGGAGGTAAGTTATGGAACGTGGAAACGAAACGGTCCCTCAAGGAGCATAGCACGCTGGCAAGAAACCGGCAAAGAATCCCCAAAAACTCGTGCGCTCACGGGCTGCGGATAGAGGGACCGAAACTTTCCTTACAATAAGACAAATAATGAATAAATTTTTATTGACGCTTTCGGTGGCGCCAATCGATTAGGGGTTCGGTTCGGCCAACGGCTCACGCCGGATGATGGGGCGAGTCGCTTCGACGTTTGCTGGTAGCCGAAGTTTTGCTGCCCGGCCCCCGGTGGGGTAGATGCCCGGGTTGGGTAATTTATTTTGTCGTTGTTTTCGTACGAGAACCAAACCGGGTATCCTTTGCAGTGTGAGGAGGATGCGGATTTCACAGTGTCAGTGGGTGTGTGTGTGTGTGCTTTTTTACTGAGCAGAAGTAAAGAAGATAAGAGCTCGAGCTCGAGGAGTTTGAGCGAACGGGAGTCGTTCCGCCGCGTATCTGATGACATCCCGAGAACAAATGTCGGTTTCGCGGCACAAACAAACCGATTGGGTGAAGTTCTTGCGAGCGCGCTTCTTGTTGAGATGAGGTTTGTTCGTTTTTGCTGGATAGTACACAGCTCTGCTTGTCTTTGAGCTGGTAAGTTAGGTAAACCAGTGGAAGTGATTATTTTTTGAAAATTATTTGCATCATTAAATGCATCAAAAGTATTGTATACAGCTGTCATGTTATAGATTAGAAACCGTTAAAAAACAGTTAAATTCAACATTTTGTAAAAGTTGATAAACTGAACAAATAACAGACAAAAAAAACACATAAAATACTCTGGTAAAAAAATAAAAGCAAAAAAAAATATTGTCTGGGCAAGTAATAAATGCATTATCTAATCGACAAATAAAACAAAATAAATAATAAATGATAAATTAGTAATATAATATAATAATAAACAATACATAATAATAAAATCACCAGTGTCTAGTAAAGAAAAAAAAAGTTTTTATATATAATGTAATTAAACACATAATTAAATATTTAATTTTCTGTGCAAAAATGTCACCAATCGAAGAAAGGAATGAATCATTTAAAAGATATGAAAATAATAAATAAAACTTCCAAAAAAAGATTAAAAACTCAAGAAAACATACACAATATAGTAAAAAAAAACAAATGAGCTGAAGAAAACCAAACAATTGTAAGTTGTCTTTAATATATAGTTTTTATTCATTTTTCGATTCATTTTTGTTTTTGAAATGTCTTGAGAAATCCGATATATAGGCCACATAAATTAGTTCCGCATAATAAGAAATTCCAATGTTAAGAGGTCAATTCGGTAATCAACCACTTTTTCATCCGTAAATTATGCTTTGAATATTACAGTCATCAAGCTACGAAAACATTTTAAAACACGAATGCAATATGGTTCTATTGACGATGAATAGAACTGCTTTCTAATACATGCTCAATAAACTCGAGCTTTTAGCGCCGCTGTTAAAATATTCAAAAACCATCTTCAGCAACATAAAGAAGCCTCAACACCGGTCGTTTTTTCTGTTTCGTTACCCGCGCTTATCTACTCGACCGATCGCGCGCGAATATAAATAATGAGGCCCGTTCTTTCCGATCAGACCCGGGGTGATGAGCGAATTTCCTTCGCAGCCCCAAAAACAACGAACTCCATCGAAACCGAACTCACACACCGGAAGCACCAGTCGCGTGACGCGCGCGTTTTAAAAAGCGACCAGATGGAAAAATCTTCTGACGCCCCATACATATACAAACACACACACACGAAAAAAAGAGAGAAAAAAACAAACACGCCGCAAAATGAAAAACGATCAACGAATCTTGCATAAAAATGACTCAAAAAAAATACAACCCCAAAAAAATCGGAACCGAAACGAATCCAACCTTGAGCGTCTCCCGATGGTCCGCCGGGTGATAAGAAGTTTTCCAAAAACCCACCGGAATGGAAAACACTCCGCCGCCGCCGCCCGTGAGCTTTTTTCAAGGTGAATCTAGCGCATTCAACGGGGCGCCGCGCCCGGCTGGCTTGGCTGGCTGGCTGCCACCCACATGATTTTTGTGTTGCGGTGTTTTATTCGTCTCGCCTTACGGCACCCAACACCCCCCCCCTCCCAGATCGCTCACCGTGTGCGAAGGCACACGCACTTCGCGATCGCGATCGCGGCATAAATTTAATCTTGGCCGAGGCTTTTTTTGTGTGTGTATGTGGTTTGCTTCACGCTGAAGATCATGGAGGATCTCCTTCGGGGTTTTTTTTTGCCTCTCCATTTTGTGCTGTGTCTCGTTCGGAGGAAGGTGTACGGTCGCTGACAGCGACGGGGTGAAGTTTCATGAATAAATTACATATTCATGATTCGAGCGTGGCGTTGTCCATTCTCCCCCTCCCTCCCACCCTCCACCCGCACTCTCCCACCGCCCCACACCGTCGTGCTCCGACGCGCTTATGACTAATGTTGAACGATTTGGAGTGTTTTATTTTTGCTCCGCACCGTAAATGAGCATATATTTTTAACGGAGCAGACAGAGTTTCTTTTCTGTCCCGGTGGAAGCGAGCTCGGCCCGATCGGCCCGATCGCGGCAGCGTAAACAAATCAATAAAATAAATGAGATTCAAATCCATCTCGAAGCTTCGAGATTGTGCGCTCTCCAGGCCGCACTCTCGTACGGTGTGATTGTTTTTTTTCTTCGCTGCGCTCGACGCGACTACCGGTTTACACGCCGGTCATTTGATGGCCCTCATAAACTAATTGGCGAACTCGGAGAGGCCGGCAAAGACGATCATAACCATAAAATCCACGCATTCGTTTCACCGGAACATGGGACCGGAAGGGTGAGCTTTTAGGATAAGCTGATTTGATCGCTACGAAAGTGAATATCGGCCGGGGGAGAGTCGCAAGAGAGATATGCTTTATGAAGGGTAAGAATGTCTCTCATGTAGAGGTGATAATTGGAAACGATCGAGAGCGAGAGAGGAGATGTAATAAGATTGTTTGAGAGATTCTAAATTTGACAAATTGCTAACATTTTCATAAACTAGATAGTCTTGAACAACAAAACTTTGATGTTCTAACACCTCTCATAGCTAAATTTGTGTTTGCATATATACCATAAACAGAAAATTAATAATACACCTAGAAAAAAGACTAAATACAACGTGAAATTAGAAAAATAACCTTCTTAAAGCAAAAAGATAATATAAATAGGAAAGAAAAGCAACCTTAAACTGTTGATGTAGTAAATAATATAAATCAAAATCAATTGTCACAAAAGAAACAACACAAAAGCGGTTTACAAAGTACCTTCTCTGATTGCTCTACATGCTCTATTTAAAGAAGTTAAATTTCCAGTGTCAATCTTTGTCACAAATTCAAATTCTCCTTAATGTTATATAAATAAAACATTTTGCACACTAGTTCTGATTTTTATTTATTTTTTATTTATTTTCATTTATATTCTTTCTTTGTAGAAGTGATGGAAAATAAACATTACATTCAAAACAGACAATGAAAGGCATTTGAAAGCAGTACCTTTAACATAATTATTAATGCCACTACCTTTAACATAGCGTGCTACGTGAGATTGAGGCAAAACACGGAACGAATTGCTCCTGATCATCAAACTAAACAATTCAATTCAACAACTAAAACAACTAAAAAGATGTCGCTTTAAACCGAATGTGACTTAAACTCGTATAACGGTCCGATAATACTTCTAAAACAAACAGCAAACCACTCGGTAAGTGTGCATCCATGACCTTGCTGGCGGAGCCTAATCTCCATTGTTTAGTTTGCCCCGTTCATCGGCGTGCCTTGACGCGTTCCTTCAGAAACGAAACCTAGTTGCACCGTGGTGGAAACCGAAGCAAAACAATACCATTCCAGTGTGCTCTAGAAAATGCACATACTCGTGTAATGTGAAACCAGGGAAGCTTCTACTCACACACCCACACGAAGAAGCGAGCCATTGTTGCGCACTTGTTGGCATCTCAAACTAACTATCAAATCCGTGCTTTGATCACACCATTAACGCCATTCACAGTTGCACCGGGAGGACCGCTCTTGGGGGCTTTGCTCGTATTATTGTTTGTTGGGCGAACGAGAGCGAATAGTCCCTCGGAGCTTGCGTCTACTTTCATCGAAATCGTTCATTAATTTGGCGACTTTGCCGCCGGTAGGCTTAACCTACCTTTTTCGTGCCTGACAGTGTTGTTTTGGGCGAAAAAATATGTTTATCGTGCGCCTTTCCAGCCAGGCAGGGAAGGAAATAGCTCGCGTTAATCCGACCCCCACCAGTATCGCTCGCCTCGAGGGGCGAGAATGGTGAAAGGCTATCGCACGGGGTGATCGCCACTGCCTCCGACACGGAGCTTGAAAAATTAAAGCAAGAAATATCCAAACGAGAGGAGAAGGCAACGTGATGAAAACAACGGCGAAGCGAACAGCACCCCAGCGCGATCGTCTGCTGTAAACAACTGCAACAGATCACTCGACCGGCGGGTGGAAAAGGAGGGCAGTGCCTCGTGGAGGGGGCGATTAAACTCACCCTCGTCTCACCCACCCACCCACAGCGAACGTACGGCAAACGAGGAAAATACGCACGGGCGTACGCCGATCTGAATCGGGAGTGAATCGAAGTGAAAGATTACTATTCTCATGCAAATGAAGTCTCGTGCTCTAATCGCGTTTGGCCGGTGGGTCTCGCCTCACCCCGTGCCGGTGGCGCTTTTGTTCATTACGTTACGTTGCTTCCCATTGCGGTGCACGGAGTGATGTTTCTCTCTCTCTCTCTCTCTCTCTCTCTCTCTCTCTCTCTTTCTCTGTCTCTCTCTCTCTGTGAGTGAAACAAACGTACGCCAGCATAAACCACCGAAAATGCAGCGGAGAGTTTTGTGAGCGATTTTTATGCTGACGATGCTAATGCCCATGCTAACAATGGCAAAAAGAGGAATAATTTTCCATTGTTTCCGAAAACTCTGCCCACCAACCATTTGTTGTGCTTTTAATTTATGGTTCCGTCGCGCGTTTTTTTTTGCGTCGAACTGGAACGCGGCATGAAAGACGACGCGAACAACAAGTAAATGGAGAATTTATAGGAATAGGTGGAAGGAAGACATTTGAAAAGAATGTAAAATATAAATCAAATTGTAGTATTACATATTTTAAAATAAAATAATACTAGAATTTATTAAAAGAACGCACGAGAGTTAAAAACAATCATTATTAAAATGAGAACTAAACAAAACCGGTCATAAAAAACACCAACAGAGAAGAAAAAAAGTAAGAGAAGAAAAAAACAAATGAAACAATTGAAACTGACGTGATTGATTAACTATTTCAAAACAAAAAAGACATATTTATAAAAATAACAAGTAATAAGTACATGAAGCAAAGGCAAACAAAAGAGAAAAAGAATAATGAAAAACCATACGAATTAAAGAAATAAATAAATATATTTCAATGATGAATGTTCACTAATTGATTGAATGATTTGAGAAACTAATTTGAAAACGAAATTAATAGACCATTGTATGCCATCGCGTAACTTCAACACAATATTAGTCAAAAACAAATCAAGACAATTTTAACCATAACAAAAAATCTTTTAAAAACTCTTCAAAATGAAAAAAACCCTAAGAAATAAAAAAAAGGAAAGCATTATTGTAAACGCAAATTGTAAACGGTATTTCATATAACTACGAGCATTGTCATTCAAAATGGCTGCATTGCACTCTCTCTCTCTCTCTCTCTCTCTCTCGCTTCTTGATGCCATTAGAGTGGTGTTGAGTAATTAAGCATATCTACCAACCGATCGAGTCAGTCAATCCACAATTGAACACTTCACAACAAATAGACGTTCGTTTTCTCCCTTTCACTTAAACATATGAAGAAAAAAAATAAAAAACAGTCAGCAAAATGTTACATAAACAAGCGCTAATTAAGTCAGCGGAGCAAAAACTCAACGAAGAAACCCTTCCCGGGCCTGTCCACCGTGAACACAAAAGAACAGGAGAGCTTCGCGCAAAAAAAAACCCGCTCCAACGTATACTAAACAACGACCTGGAGGGGGTGAAAAAAGAGTGAAAATAAACAGAGTTAACCTCAAACGCCAAGTCGTCGCGCACATTAAGGTTAGTTAAAATCAATTGAAAAAAATCAACTTCAATCCAGTTTCATGCCCTGCTGTGCGCCTGAGTGTTACTTTTGCCCCCTCGTTCCCGGTTCCACCCGGCCCCACCGACACCGGCCCACCAACATCTGGTGTTTGGCCTATCGTTCGCCAAACGCCTTGCTCGAAGCGAGCAGAACTTGCCCGCGTGCTTGCTTGCTGGCCTGCCTGCCTGCCCGTCAATTGTCTGTCACTGTGCGCAAAAGAATCATGAATCGAAACGACCTTGAACCTCGAGGCTTCATTTCCTAGATCGTGTCACTTCCCTACCGCGGGTGTGATAAAAAAAAAACCCAAAACGGTGGACTCTGGACACTCTGGCACGAAGCAAGGTGGTGATGACGCAGAGGAGACAAGAGAAAACAATAACAAACTGTCCCAATTTAGGTGATTGGAAAGACGAATGGAACGACGCGGAAGGCACACGACGACGGTCTAAATCAATTTTGGGCTGGATCAGGCACGGCGAGTCCCGCAGCAGGGAGACCGAAATTAATTTTCGCTCCACGAACAGAAACGCGCGCCACGGATGGATCGATCCCTTAATGAAACAGAAACCAGATTCCGCCGGACAGTGAGAGGTTAATATAATTTCTCGCCTCGACCCTTTGAGTCGCTCGCAGCAGGCACGCGAGATTAGCAAGCGGCAGGCAGGCATCTGCTATTGCTTCGGCTTAATTTTCGATCGACATTCTCGGATCGATCAGCTCGGGGAGCTGCTGTTTTGCCGTTGACATAACGCGCCCGAACCTCTCGCTCTGCTCTGCGTGTCACATCAATCAAGCAATTCTGCTAAAAATAGAGCGAACTCGCGTACTGGCCCGTCGTCCGTCCGTTCGGCTTTAAATGTGCTGCTGGACGATCGGTCTGGGTGCTGTGACTTCCCGCATCGAAAGAGTGGCTTTAATTTATTGTATCGTATCGACCTTTTTCTCGCTATCAGAGGAATCTCTGTGTCTGTTGGAAGATGATTCTGAAGTTTCTTCTCTTTCAAGAGTTTCTATGCTGCTTCAAAGTGAGAGAGTAGGCTGTTCTGATTTTAAATCTGCTTACTATCATGAAAAACTACTTGTAAAACAAACAAAAACAAAAAATTTGTAAAACAAAAAGTGTTGACAAGATAGAAAAAAGAAGTTTTATGAAAAAAAAGTTATTGTAAGAACGGAAAACTTGACAAACAAACAAAGACAAAGATGGTGTTAATGTAAAAAAACATTGGAAAAATATAACAAGCAAATTAAAACAAAATCTACAAGGAAAAGATTAAAAAGTGAATAAGAAAAGAGCGTTTTAACAAATACTGCTCCTGAAAAAAGTGTTTATAAAGAAGTTTCTAGAAACATAAAAAGCATTTCAAAAGAGACAAAAACACAGATACATTGTTACTAAATTGTAAAATACAAAATACTTTAAAGTAAACGGTGAGATATAACATAAACCATGAAGGAAAATATTAAGAAGTAAAAATTCCAATAAAAACAAGTAACCTATAAAAATAGGTATAATTGAGTTGTATAAAAAATATTTTGAATAATTATAATCTACGCAGTAAAGTATATCAATAAACAAACAAACCCGAACCGGGAAGTAGGAGTCTATGAGCGCAGAACACCCGAATGTGAAACCTAGATCTCATACTTCAATCACCCGGACAGGCAACAATAGTAATGGCTAACGTTCTTTTCCCCCCACCACGGGCGCTCCCTTATATGGGCATGAAAGTGTTGCCCCTCGTCAATAGCATCGTCAATATCACACCGTGCGCACACCGGAGTTCGTGATTTTCCTCCATCCATCATGCGGCAGCAGGCCCGGTGAGCCGACCCCTTTTTCCCCCGCCCGGGCGGAAGAGCGTGCAGGGTGAAGGGAAAATTATGTCGCCATCATTACCCAGTCGCCGGCAACGATAAGCTACGCCCGGTCGCCGTACTCTCCGCACGGCGCACGATCACGGCGTCGTCGACTGGAAAAACGGTCCCACCGGGGATTCGGAACCGGTTTTTCCCTCTTTCTTGCGCGCGCGCGCGATGGAAACGGTACGGGGCGTTTGACTTGGTCGGTTTCGAGAGTAGCCTCCCGCGATTTCTCGCGCAAGCCCGTGCAACAGGCGGCCCCGTAGGGCACAAGCGCAAACCCAGGGCCGGCTCACAAAACCCAGCCGGTCGCAAATGGCTGTCGGGGTGACCAGTTTTCCGAACCGTTGGCACCGGCGTTGCCCCCGATTCGGTTCCGTCCCGTGCGCGCCGACGTCGGACGTAAAGGGCACACACACAGCACGATCGGTTTCGATCATTTCAAGACGCCCGTTTTCTTTTTCTTCTGTGTGTGACGATTCGCCTTTTTGCCTTTCTTTCTTCGGGTGCTGCTGCTGCATCGACCGCAGCGCCGTACAGCTGGTCCGAGCCCTGAGCGTGATCTGATCGGCTGTAAAGTGGCATAATAATGGCAGTGGAGGAGAGTCACCACTAATGATCATCACGACGACGACGACGACGACGACGACGCGGAGTGGTCTGGAATAGACGCGCACGTTCGACGTCGTGTCGCGGTAGGCGAAGGCTACATTTACTTCAAGTGGTCTGCACCTTCCACGACGCTCGTACAATGGACGCGCCGGCTCTTTCTCTCCTCGCTTACTTTCTCTCGTGCCGGGGTCGCTGTGCCCGCCGTGGTGAAAACTAGCGCGCCTGGTAGACTGGTCTGGGCCGTCTCGTTGCAAAGCGGTGTTTATGGCGGCGAAGGTATAAGGTTTACAGTGCTCTTGTTTGCAGGTAAAGATAGAGTGTATGATTTTTTTAAAATGAAATTCTATAAATCAGAGTCAAATCATGAAAAAGATAGAAAAAACATCGCTAAACCTCTTTTATAATGGAATAAGGTGAAAAAAGCAATCATTTTCATTCTTTCCATGATCATAACGAAACATGAAACTCGTAAATAATGAAACAAGAACTTGTAAATGACTAAAAAACATGCAATTGAAATTGTTTGAAACAGAAAACAAAGTAAAATAAAAACAAATTGAAAAAGGAAAAAGCACACTGTTAAAATATTTTAAAAATATCTAAATAATTTAAATTCGTTGTTTTCGATCGATATATTACAAACAAAAGTGTATGTGAAGAAAGAGAAGAGAAGAATTAGAACAGCAAGAAACAAAAGAGAAGATTTATAACAACAATAAATGATCCACGTTAAAGAAAATCCAAGAAAAAAATAATCAATTATTAGCAATATACTTCAAATATAACGAGAAGTTGAGAAAAGGTAAAAATTGTGTCAATATGACTCAATAAATTTAAGAAACAATGAAGAAACAAGAAAAAATGAATAATGTGTTGTTCAATAGGAGGAGATTTCAATCACAATATCACCACAAGCAACAAATGAAACGAACATAGCACAATATATAACTCAACTATCCAAGCGGTGTAGGCAATCACAGCAAAAAGTGCCTAAACATTAAATATAATTCATGCTAATTTCGGCGCGTTTCCTCGGTACGGCAAACGTAATGCCACCGGCACCGGCGTGGAGCTCGAATAAGGGCTGACCTTTTCGCGCAGCCAGTCCATAATCGATGCAGCGGCAGCAGCGACGACGGTTAGCGCAAATAATACACATCGTGCTGCGACGTACTCCCTCACTCCTCGCTCTCCCTCCTTCTCCAGCAGCTCGGTACACCCCACCTTGACCGGTAACGGTACGTAAGTAGCAGCAGAGCATCGAACGGTGCGCGGCCCTACGGTGCGCGATCACGTAGGCCGCATCGCCGCCCACCGTCTTCACTCTCCCTTTGTCTCGACTCCCAACCGAACCGAACCGAACTTGATCGCCTTCCTAACCCTTTTTGGTGTCGGCGGCCCGAGGTCTTCCAGTGTCGGTAGGTTCAACGTGCCGCTGCTGGAGTTAGATTGCGACGAGGTTAGCGATCAGTTAGCATTCGGAGTCGATCGCATTCGAGATCGTATCGCAGCACCCGCTAATGAGCACCGGTACGGTTGGAATGGAAAAGGATGGAACGATCGGAATCAGTTCTAAGCCACCCCCTCCATCTCACAGTACCACCACCACCCCAATAAAATGCCCTTTCGGATACACTCGGAACGGTACAAATAGGCGAGTCGTCATTGGTATGATTTTTTTTTTGTTTTTTTTTTTTATCATTCCACATAGTACTTTATTTCAATTTGAATACTCTATAATGTTTCTGTTTTGTTTGCTTCTGTCGCATTCGTGTGTCACCCCACGGCACACCTACGGGCCTAGGTATCCCTTACGTAAATAGCGCATTTCATATAAATTCATAGAATTTATACAACGCGTGCGCGGTTTCTCATTTCTCTCGTTTGTGTTGCACTTCCTGCTCGCACGAGTTTCGTTTGCAGTTACACATTGCTTTGTTTATGTGTTGTTTTGTTTCGAAAAGTCTTTTTGTTTGTGTTTCTTCTTTTGTATCTTTTTGCGCCGCCACCTTCTCACACGTTTTGTTTCCCATTTCTTGCGCAGCGCGGCTTCGAGTTTTGCTGTCTTTGGTTTCATTCTTCTTCTGCCGGTTTTTCGCCACTTTCCTCAATTTGAACATCGCGCTCTAAATGCGCGCACTATAGCGTCTTCACTCCCTCTTCTTCGTTTTCTTTCTCTCTCTCTCTCTCTCTCTCTCTCTCTCTCTCTCTCTCTCTCTCTCTAACACAGTGAGTGTGAAGTTTAGAACTCAACATTTGTGTATAACACAATTTGCGTTTTGCGTTTCGCCAATCGCCATTTTGTATCAGGGTGTTTTATACTTATTAGGAGATTTTGTTGTTTTGCTTTGTTTTGCTCATTTGGTTTTATTCTTTAACAATAGAGCGAACATGCGTTCGCGTCGCAAGGAAGAGGAGTTGCGTTTGAAGAAGTTTGCTGTTACGCTTGGTTTTGTTTGTTATTTAGTTCAAGATTTCGTTGGAAACATTTGTTTAACTCGTTCGCGTCGAGATTCACAACATTTGAGGGAGTGTTTTGTTCGAAATCACACAAAGAGAAGGGATCATTTTGTTGTACCGGCCAATACTTGCTTAACGCTGGAGTTTAGTTTGTTTCTCCGCGTGCTCTAGCGCTGGTTGTTTCGTTTCACTTCGTTTTCGTTTTGTTGCTAGAAACAAGTCGTACGCTTATGCTTACACTTACACATGTGGTTTTGCTTACATTACTAATTTGTATCATGTTTATTGATTTCCTTTTTTAATCGTTACGTTTATTTGTGAGTTTTGTCAGTTTTGCATTTGCAGTGGGATGCGGATAGTATCATTCTTTTACTTGTTTGTGCCCATCAGAGACACTAGAGAACTGATAGAACGCAAAAATGCGGAGGTGCTAAAATCCGCTGAACCCGTGGGAGAAGAATTACTATCACAATGTGCCTCTTTCACTGCTTCTCCAGCTCGTTCCCTCATCGCACACATACACACGATTACACTGAGTCTCCGGGAAGCAGTGAAAGCTGCCTCCGTTTGGATGTTTTTTTGTTTTTGGGGTGAACCATTTGAACTTTTCCAGGGGACTCTAGACTCTTCCCCCAGCGGGGCCAGCGGAAATGAAAGCCACGGTTTAGAAGCGTCTAAATTCGATACACCCACACTGACACCACGCACGCACGCACGCACACGGAGAGCGATGAAAAAAATACGAAACCACGCCAAACCATGCGTGCCCGTGTGAGGTGGTGTGTTTGTGATTTAATTTAATTTTTGTCGACTCTTTTCGGATATCCTTTTCCAAGATGTTGATTTTTTGTTCAAAAGGATCCCGCGACGGCGAGAGTAGCGTACGAGAGAAGGAGAAGCACCACACACGTACACGCGAGCCACAGAAAACTTTCTTTCGGAAAAGCATTTCCCATGTCCCGTTGCCGTCGTGCGTTTGTTTGTTTTACTTGTGTTCACCGTTGTTTCAAATTGTAAGATTTATTTGGTTTGCTAAATTGTCCACCACATAGTATCGGTTGTTTTTATCATTTCACTGCTACAACAGGTTTGTGTGCTGAGAATTACTTCTGTTTCATTTGTTCATTCGGGCTTCATTTGTGTTCATTTGTTGCGCGTCCTAATTTGTTTGTTTCTTATGCAATGTTCGAAAGAGCCGTTTGTTTTGTTTCTGACTTGTTTGTTTCGTTCGGTTCATTTGGTTTTTCGCTCGTTCGGGCACCCTTGGGCTGTGAGGGTGAGAGCCTTACTTATTATCACTTTTAGATACTATCACTTATAATTTGTTGTATTTTCTCTTGCCCCTCTTCTCCTCGCATCGCTCTTCAAGCCACGCTCGCTTACTCGTTTTACACACATTACACATAGAGTTACACGGAAACAGTATTTCGTTTCAAACCGTTTGCATTTCGTCCCATGGCAACGGTTTGTTTTTTGTTCTGTTGCGGCCTATTGCGCTCGACATAAATCGGGTATGTTTAGCTTCGTTCAGAGAGAAAAGGTAAAAGAAACTTAAAAAAAACCCAAAATTCTTTACCCACCTCCTCCCCCAAGACGGGCTCGAAACGCAACGAATGGACGTGGAACGAGAGTATCTGCGCCGGTTATTCCTGCGGAATTGGACGATCGAATTGGAAAAATACTAACAAACCCCACCGTTCGGGGCAGCAGCCATTATCAGTTCGCGGCGTGCATACTCCCGCACGGCGGGGGATGAGCGAGGGCTCGACTAACTACGGAAATGCGCAACGGAACGCACGCCAACTTATAAAATACTGATTAAAAGTTACCTCCCCCTGTCCTGTGCGCGCTCGCTTCGCTCTTGCAAACTGTATCTTGCGGTGGGGAACTTCGTCCCGGTGGAGGCGCCCGGTCTTTGACAGAAAGTGGTGTGTTTGTTTTGTTTTTCGTTTGTACTTAGGGCAGACGGTACTTGCAGTACCACGGGTAAAGCTGACGTTTGATTTAAGATGGCATTTTGCACCACCCCTACCCTTCGAACAGCACGGTTAAGCGATGGTGTGTGCCAGCTGCGGCTTGAGGGGTGAGCACACAATCACAAATATCACCTTAAGAGTTTTCATCCGTTTTCTAACGATGAATAAACAAGCCGTAATCAAATTAAAAATAAAACCGGATGTATAAATGGTTATTGAAAACATTTAACAGAAGAAACTAAATATGAAAATGAAAGAAAAAGAGAAATGGCTCACATAGAAAAAGTAATCAGTTCTAAAGAAAGCACAGTTTTGACGAAACTTACAGAAGAAAAAAAACATCGTTAGGCAGGTTGAACTACGACTAATACAGCACAGTTAATCAATACTTACACGCTAACGCTATCTATTGTACGTACCATATAGTAGGATAAACGATTAATGAATACGTGTTTTGTACATCGATTGGTTGTTCTAGAGGTTTGCTCATCTCTCTTCGTCAAACTCCAACAAGAAAGGAAAACGAACGTTCATCCTCAACCTGTGCGCTCTTCCCTACCGTCTCACTGTGGTTGTACACACAACATCTTGAAGGGAGGGGGGGGGGGATTAGGCGAGGGAAACAAATCATCCCCAAAACGTCAGCCCTTTCTGTATCAGGAGAGGTACCAGGCGCCTCCATGCCAAGGCGGGTCGTTGACCAGTCCCGTTTGGGTGTGTTTGTATGTGTGTGGGTGTGTGTTTGTGTGACGTCAGACGCCAACTTAACGTTTAAATGATTATTGTTCCCGTTTGCGGTTAAAAACACTCACAGCAAAACTATCTTTGTCGACTGAAACATCCTCACTCTCTCTTCTCTCTTCGCTTACTCTCTTTTTCTCTCTCTCTTTCACTTTTCATCTCTTGTTTCTGATATTTGGAGAACGAAGCCGTTCCTGGAGGAACGCCACTTTATGCGTATATCGCGCGATATTGCGCAGAAGAATGGAACTGAAAAGCCTTTGTGCCTCCACCACATCGCTGCCGATCGCGTTCCACACATTCCTGATTATACATGTACCACATATAGTTGATAAGCTGATTTTTGTGTTTGTTTGCAGTGTTATTCACGGGTCCGTGCTTCTAGTGGATGCCAAAAGTTTGCCATTTTGTATAATGGTTTCCCACTATTGCACCACGCACGGTTTAACTGTTGCTTGTGTTTCTATTTAGATTTTCATTTTCCATAACCAGTGTTGGTATGATGCGTTGGGAGCCAACGAATGCATATTTTCGTATAAATGGTACGCAACTACAAAAATTAATCGGTTTCTACCTTGCGTTTTTGTTTGCGTAACTGCATTAATGAGTTTTTTCTCTCCTGTAAATGTTGTGTGTGTGTGTATTTTGTTTCTTTGTTCTGTGATTGTTTGCAGTTCAGTTGACTATTTTGTTTGTTTTGAAATGCGTGAAAAAATCTACTACATTTACATACAGATTATTGAAATGTGTTTACTTTAAATCGTTTTCATTATGAGATTCCTTTTTCTGTTTGGTTGTTTGCTTCTCAATTTCCTTCCACTCTCTTGGTATCTCTCTCTACGCTCAGCCTCTTCCTACCGCGTCGTATTACTACCATTAAACTTGCACTGTTTTGCTCTCGTTTTCGCTCAATCTTCTGCACAGTTAACCGACTGAAGCCGTTTTAGTGTGTGTTTTGTTATATAATATTTCTTCCACTACTTGTTATGCTGGTTTTACTCTCGGGATATGGATTGTATTATCAATTTGTATGAAGTGCGGAATGTGTTTCATGTGTTTTTGTTTAAGTTGTTTCGTTTCGCTTTCGCAACACACAGGTAAGAAGCTTGAAGTCAATCAAAAATAGGAAAATCATATTACAAGCCAATGTCAGCAAAGTCTGCAGCTAGAAGCGGGCATATATAAAAAAAACACAACAAAAATTGTATTTTTTGAAGAAAACAAAGCCAAAAAGCACCCATCTTCAGAATGCAAACACTAAACAATCACGTCACATCGCGCAACAAAAACCCTCTCTAGCACATTTCTAAACATGGGGGCCAGGATCGCAACAGGCAAAACCGAATTGTCACTTGCAAAGGCATGGGGGGTTAAGGGCGACTCCCGAAGGCGAGTTGCGGGTCCATTAACTTCTTTTTTCATTCTTCCTGCTTCACTCGATACTTGTTTTGTTTTAACACCATCTGCATAGATTAAGTTCGTGTGAGTGTTATGTATATGTGTGTGTGTGTGTGTAATTGGGATGATTTCGTTTCGTTTGTTTCGCGTGTAAAAATTTGTTGGGTTTCTTCATTTATTATCAATAGTTTATCAAATTTGAAAATCCTAGTTTTGTTCTTTTTTTGTTTGTTTTGTTTCTCCTCATTTTTTGTCATTCGTTCTTTTGTAGCTGTCTTCTCTTCGTTTTTTTTTGGTTTAATTTTCTTCATTTTTCTTTACCACATTCTTCTTCAATATTTCATGCCTGTCCTCTTCCATTCACATATGTGTATATATATATATATATATTTTATGTATATTATATAAATATAGAAAAACACACACACAGTACTTGTATTTTTTGTTTCTTTTTTGTTTTGTTTTCCCATTTTCTGTTTTACTATCCTCCTTTCGTGTGACCGTTTCCACTGTTTGTTTGTTTCTTTTACCAACACTTTCTCTTTCTCTTTGCCGTTCTAACTCTTTCAACTTGTTGTGTTTCTTGTTCAGAGACGATTTCTCCAAGCACCCGAAATCAACACACAGATCCCACCACACATTCTTTACGTTAACGTTACCTCAAACAACAACTGTCAGACTTTTATGAGCATACCGCGGCGTAGCGTCTTGCCATGTTAAAGCAGGTGAGTGAAAAAGTTACTGCCCAAAAGGTTCCTCCTATTCGATGGTTTGTTTTTTCCCTTGCTACGGTTTCAGAAAGAGCCCAAACAACCAAAACAACCTTTATCGAACGATCCGTACACAGAAAACAACCGTACACAGGTTGTGAAAAACCAAAATCACGGCGAAAGATGCACTTCCTTCTCGCGAGTTTGAGCGAGAGAGCATTGGTGGGATTTCTCGTTAGGTCTTCAGTGTTTCAGTGCTGAACCGTCTTTTCAAAGAAAAACTGTATCGCTTCCCGTTTTTCCGTACAGAAACTTTCGGGAAAGATGGAGAGGTTCCAATCCGTTCCAAATTTAAATAGACCTCGGAAAACACAAATTGAAGGCGAACTCATCCTTCTTCCAAAAGTGATTAATTCGTTCCGGGCTCTGCTCTACCGTACTTCTCTCTGCGCTCTCTTCGTTCAAGCTTTCGCCAACCAAAATATCCGATCCGAAATCCATCACCCACCCGAAATATACGCGTTAGCGGAGCAAAAGTGAAAGAGAGAAAAGTGTTCTGTAAAAGGTGATGCTTGTGTATGTTTTGTATGTTTTTTTTTCTTGTTTTGGTTTATTCGTTTACTTCGTTTACTTTATTTTGTTGCGTCACGGTTTTGTTGTTTTTATTGATTAATTTGTTAATAACTACTACAGACACATACATATACGTTTTGTTTTGTATTTTTGTAGTATTTTTGAGTAATTTTCTTTTTTTATATACGTTGGATTTTCGGTTTTGTTTGGTTTGTCCTCAGCCTCTGTTGCTTTGCTCGTTTTGCTCACGTGGGTATTTATCTTCTTTTTCTTCATGCTCACCGGTTCATTAACAAACACTTAGAGTTTTCTTTCATCTTTCTCCTCTTTCGCAATCAAGCTTTGTTTTAAGCAATGTTTTTTTTTGTTGTGTGTTGCACAAAAACAGAAAACGAAAACATCTCCTCTTATCCACACGGCATTCGGGATATGAGACGGAGTGAGTTTTGGTATTGGTTTCTAGTTGTTTTTGTTTTCTTCTCTTTGAACGAATTTTGTGTTTGAGATGCGTGATGTTTATGTGTGAAATTCTTTATATTTCCATTTTATGCGTGTTTTATGTGTTTTATTGTGTAACTTTCAACCAATCAACGTTCTGTGCGAGCTGCTGCTAGAGTAGTTATTTCCTTCTTTACCATATTTCAAGAATGCTGAATGTTTAAATCGGGCTGCTTACATATGATGGTTTGTGTTCGTGGTGAATTTATTTGAATATATTAGATCAAAAGAAGGGTACCATCCGGTGTCTATTGTTTTCTCACATTATGTACGGAATCTGTGGCGGGCTGTAAATGAGACTCTAGAGTTACTGCGACCCTGCTGCTTCCAGAGCCACCACTATTGTTCACTAATTGATATTTTCTCCACAGCGTTATAATTTGTTTGATATTTTTTCCCATTTATTTATTATCTGCACTATTTTTCTCATTCCAGTCGTTTTGTGTATATGTGTGCATGAGTGTCTTTTGAGACAGACACACAGAAGGACGAAAATAAGGCTCGAGGAAAAGCACGAAACTCCAACAGCGAAGAAAAACAAAGTGAAACGAACCAAAATCAAACGAAACCAACCAAACGCACGAAACGAAAACAAAACAACAAAAACGACCAAAGAAAGGGCGGAATCAATTATTTCGGTATTGTGTGTGAAACTGAATAAAACGAAAAATAAAAAGAAAACAGAAGTAATGTGTTATTTTTCACGATTTTTTCACGTTTGTGTGGGTTTTATTTTTTCTTCAAAAAAACAACTTCCTACGGACTATAATTGGATTGTCTTAAAAACAAAAGACAGTGAGATCACAAATAATAAAAAAAACAGAAAAAAATTGCAGAAGAAAAGGGGGGAGGCGTTTTTTTTTGGGGGAGGAATCACTACACATAAGTTAAAAAAAATTATAATAATAATAATAGAGCAGCGGTATAGTTGTAGCAGGTAGTGTTGTGTGTGTGTTTGTTTGTTTGTTTGTAAGGTAATAATAGTTAAAGGTAAAAGGGAGAAAGATATTTTGTAGTATCCTTAATTCGTAAATTCAAATATCACAAATGAAACGGGTTTTTATCATCCTTTTCCTTTTTTCACACATGTATCCATCTCGCTTGCGCCTCTCACACAACAACTATCTTCTCTGCTCTGCTCCCCTTGCTCCTTTTTTTTCTCCTGCAAATCTTTTCCTTTTCCGCGCACGCACGACGAAGGGCGGCTGGCTATCATATCTCTGCTTCTTTTGTTTTTTTTTTCTTATGTTTGTTTGTTTGTTTTGTTTTCTTATCTTCTATCGTGTTTTGTCTCTTCTTTTTTATTGTTTTGTGTTTCCCCTTCTTCTTCTTCTGCTTTCATCGCGATCGAATAAGTTACAAACGAAGAGACAAACACAGAAACGCACGCACGCACACAACATAATGTGTATGTGCGTGTGTCACGTTTTTTACTTCTTGTTGTTGACAAAAAACGAAAAGGAAAAACATTTTCAAAAAATATCTTCCTTTCACAATGCCTTAAGCTTAAGATCAATGATTTGTTTTCTTGTTTCAAAAACAAACGAACAGGAGGAAAAGAGCTACCTTGCCAGGAAGGAATCGGCACTACATGTTTGGGGTTTCGTGTATGTGCGTGTGTCCGTGTTTGTGTGTGTTTGATGTAAGAGTAATTGTATGGTGTGGGTGTGTGTGTTTCAAATGTATGTGTCTCATCCTTGCTGCTTGTTCTCCTTTCCATCCCTTTACTCACAAATGCTTTATTATCGGCTTTCCTGACTTCCACAGCTTATCTTATATGCATTTCTCCACCGTCTCTCTCTCTCTCTCTCTCTCTCTCTATCTCATCCTTTTTGCACTTCTGCCTACCTCGCTCTTCTCTTCTTCCTTATCATGTTAGTTCGGTATCATGTTTCTTCCTTTTTCTGTTATGATTAATTTTGTTCCATTTTTTCAACCACTTCTCGCGCTTCCCTCTTACTTGCCTCTAAATTTTAGTTCATTTTGTTTTGCTTTTTTTGTATTTTTTTTCCATTCGCTTTTCGATTGCGTTTCATAATTCCAAATTTTTATACATTCCTACCTTATTCGTGTTCGTTTGTAATCATGTGTGGATGTGTGTAATGTACCTTTCTTCTTCCATTTCCTCCTCTCTCCGGTTTGCACGTTGTTCGCTTCGATATTTTGATTTTCGTCCTTTTTACCACAAATCTCTTCGTCTTAACCCGGTTATAAATTTTTCATGTCAATTTTATTTTTTTGTTTTGCTTTGTTTTTACTTGCCGCACATGGTTTTCGGTTTCGTTTCGCTCTGGTTCGTTTCATCGCCGAAAAAGGGTAATAGGAACTATACACAAGGTCCAATATCGTTCCGAATTTCAAACAAAGAAAAAAAACGAGAAAAAACAACCGAAAACGGGCCGAAAACGAAGCAATTTCAGCCATCTTTTCTGTATCCAAAAAACACTTTAAAAAGGAATAAACGTAGATAGTAAAAAAGTGATCGATAAAATCAATCCATCTCCTTGCAAACTCTCATGCACGAAGAAGAGAAACGAAGTGAAAAGTGATAGTTCGGGGAGGCCTAAATATATGAGCGCGTTTAAACGTAATAACCACATGTAACAGAAAAATTCGAAAAGATGTTCGAAAACATGCCTCCTCCTACGTTCATCATCTTCACAAACAAACACACACCTACTGTGTGTTGTTTGGGCCTTAAAATTAGTTTGTATCGCGTCTGGGCTTTTTTGTTTGTTCTCCCCTTTGCTTTCGTTAAACGCTACGATTATTTTTTCGCCCTCTCTCTTCCTCGTTCTCTCGCTCGTTTGTATTTTTTGTGTAGTATTCGATAGTAGTAGTAGTACGCGTGTGTTACATGCTACTTGTTTTACTTCCCCGTTTTCTTCTTCTTCGAATGAATGAAAATGCACATCACACCGCTCTCCTCTTCCTTCTTCTCTCTCTCTGTCTCTCTCTTATTACACTCAAGCACAAGGCGTTATTCTAAACGTTCCGTTCTCCTCCGTATTTGTATTCCGTTCGTAAATCACAAGTGAGTGAAAAGCAACAACCCAACCCCTTCCCCCGCCTCCAAAGCATTATGTTGAGAGTGGAGGATGATGAGTTGGGTTTGCCTATCATCATCGCATAATAATATTTTATCGCAGCAACACTGTGTTTCGGCGCGTGTCGATTTTTTGTATGTTTTGTATTTGTGTTTGCTTTGCAACGCAAATGCTTTTTCGTTGCGCTCATCCTCCTCCTCCTCCTCCTCTTCCTGCTTCCCCACCTCAAACACATACACACAAACACTGCATCTTCTCCCCCTCTGCGTGTCTCTAACTAAGTGGGCATTTTACATTTGTAGTTTGTAAAAAAATTTGAAAATCCTAAAACCACGATTCTTTTTTATCCTCACACACCCTCCTTCTGACACAATGTGTGTCTGCTTTTCGTGTGAGTGTGTGTGTGTGGCACAAACCCAGCCATTGATTCGAAATTCATACTCCCTCGGTACTACTAAATTCATACTCAACTTAATGGAAAAAAATGAAACGAGAATTCGCAAAATTTGTTGTTGTTACACATACACATGTTTGTAAGCCTAGTACACGATATATTTAAAAAAATCAACGAATATTTCTCTTCTCCCTTTCTCTTATACACACTCACACTGACGCCTGTCTCCTGTTCGCTCTTAGCCCTTCGTCAACCTACTCCTATATCCTTCCAACCAAATTCGATCGCTTCACAGAAGAAAAAGCTCACTCTTTCTCCTTAAGAAACGCACACACCACGCCGCCGCCTCACACGCCACTTGTTGACTCTTTGTGGAAGGGGAACGAGAAAAACCCCCACCCAGATGGGTGGGGAGTGGTTCTCGATTCTCGGGGTGGGATAATTCGCGCGTATAATGTGTGTATTTATTACCGGTAGTAGTAAGAGTAGTAGTAGTAGGTAGTAGTACTTGGTATGAGAAAAATTGGAAAATCACTAGGAAATCATCACAATATTAATTCTCGATTTTAAAATTATTAAAGACGCGAGAGAGACATAACACACACACACAGCACGGACACATTCTCGCGCCTGAACCCCTATTTTCTGAAGGAAACTGCAGCTTCCTTCCACCGAACAAACAAACGGAGCAGTAGGTTCCAACCAAAAAGACATGGTCGAAACACACTCTCTCAAAAAAGAAGACAAAACTAATCGTATAATAACTGCTACAAAAAACACGCACACATACACGGGTGGGTGTTAAAAATAAATTCAAATGCCGATCATCGACTCGTAAATGAGTGTAAAGTAACTTTAATTTGTTTAAATTTTCCTCATCATACACCAACAAAAACTGCCTCAGGCGACGATTCGTCATGTTCGTAATCTGTTTGCAATACCGGTGACACACACAAACAAGTACGAGAAAAGAAAGAAAACCCCGAACAGGTCGTTTCTAAATCTAACAAACTAAAATTGTAAATCCTAGACAAGATGAAAGATGAAAGAAGATAAATATTAAAAGCGAAACATCAAAGATGAAATGATGCCAAAACATAGACATCAACCAAAAGTTTCGAACACTAGGAAAGAACATTCCTCCTCGAGTTCGAGGTAAGCTGGTATGTGTGTTCGACCGCTCGAGAGTAGTGCATGTGCAATGGTAGGGGTTAGGGCTTCCGAGAGTAAATGATTGTTTCATCATTCCGTTCTGGTCCGTGTGTGCGTTTGCTTTTTCTCGTTCTTTGCTGTTGTGTGCACTTGCTTCGTTCGTTTTGCATAGTTTGATGTTCTTGATCATCGTACTTATTAGAGCTTTGCAGCTTGTTTTTGTTTGAAAAAAAAGTATTAATTCATCACTTGGGGTTTTCATTTTTGTTTTCCACGTTTTAAACCGTGCCTTCCTATCTCTCTTTACCACTCTCTTTCTTCTCTTTCTTTGACACACACACAAACACAAGCACACCGAACTTCTACTTTTGCTTGCAAGCTAAGTGCGTGTGCGTGTGTATGTAAGAAACAGAGAGAGAAAGAGAGAGCGAAAGTTCATTTTTAAATATTTATAAAATACTTAAAAAGTAGTGGTTGCGTTCTTCTCCAGTGCGTGTGTTCGTTTCTTCTTCTTCCTCGCTTCTTGTTGCTCTAAAAGAGGGGGGAGGCTGTGACTTGCTCACCATGCTTGCGCAGTAGAATGTGGGAGGAGGTGGTACTTTTTGCTTTTTGCCGTGTTCGCGCACGCTACAAACATGTAATTTGTTTTTCTACCTTATTTGCTGTTGCTGAGAAAAGAAGACAATCCACACAGAGGGAGTTTGTTTGATTTGCTTCCTACCTTTGCTGCCTCTTCCACTAAAAACGCACACTCACTCACGGCGCACGCACACACGCAGTCGTTTTGTGTGTGTGTGTACGTGAGATAAGACGATGATTATGCTCGGTCGCTGCCTCCCTCTCGCGCTCCGCGGATATGCTCTGCTCTCCAGGGGGTCGCATCCATCACACACAAAAAGGATACGCCGCTGATTGTGGTGGTGGTGGTAGTGGTGGCGATGGAACCAAAGGGATGCGCTTTGCTGGCAGCACTCCGGTTGGCTTTTGAACTCACAGGATGTTGACGAATGATGACTGCTTCAGGATGACGAGCACCGACACACAAGCACGCACGCACACACCACCCGAGGACGAGAGGACCGGTGGGGGAGATCAACTTGCGGCGCCTTCAGATCCGGATCTCCTGCGATCCCCGACGATGACCTCCGATGTCCATCCGTAACTCTTTCGTTTGAAACTTGAAACAGAGCACACGAACGACGGCGATTCGAGAGGATTGTTGGCCATCATCAACATTACTTATTACAAATCACATAATCACAGTTCTCCAAGCGGGTGGGAGGAGGCGGAGGTAGCCATTCCCTTTTCCGCAAAACTATCGCATCGTCCAAACGCAAATCACAGATTGCAGCAACAAACACACCAGAGAACATTGGGCTCGTATCTCTTTCTTCCTCTCTCTCTCTCTCTCTCTGTCACACACACAATAATGAAGCGCTCTCAAGCACAATTGAAGAAACACACGCTTCGAACAAGGACCACACTTGAGATGAAAAGTCCTACCCCCGGTGCGTGGGGGGGTGGCGCGGTTTGCACTTTTTTTTCTTTTGCTTCTCTCACGAACTCACTGCTTACACTTGCTTCTTCCCGGTTGGGTGGTGGTGGTGGTGGTGTGCCGGTGTGCTGGTCGAACTTGCCCGGAACACGTACACACTTTTTTACACGGTGCGGTGCGCGCGGTGGGTGGTGTGAAACACACACTCGCCTGATGAGCGTTTTCATTGGGGTGGTGGTGGGGGGGGGGATGGGGGATAGTGGGAACCGTTTAGTCGGATTACGCCTGGTAGAGCTTGTTCTTCGTCAGCACAAAGTCCGGGCTGATCATGATTGTACTGCCACGTGCCAGATTTCTGCATTTCGAAAAGAGAACGATCAGAAAAGAAAGAGCAAAAATGCATAAGTAATCGGTAAGTGGAAGAGACTCGGTGTTTAGACAGGGTTCGTAAGCGAACCGGGTAGTGCGAGCCGAAACAATAGGAAAAATGACGACCGGAAAGAGTTGTTAACTCAATCGAATGTGAGTTACAGCGTCAAATTTCACGGCAACTCAACGAAAATATGAGGAAGCTCACGGAAAGTGTGCATAAAGTTCAGACACTTACTTCAAAAACTGTGGCAAAATGGAGGTCCATCCCCGTCGGTCCTGCTTGAGCGTAAGGTACAGCTCGAACGTCGAAAAGGTGTTCGGATCGGTCTTCATGGCCGCAATCCGCCTGGAAGATGAGAGTAAAACGAAGCGGAGACATCTATTAGTTTCACGCGACGCTAGCTTTGCTGCGTTTGCTTGCAACTCCATCGCCCGCCAGACTTACCGCGTGTTGTCCGGCTCGTCCTCGAACTCGATGTAGATGGTGCAGCCCCGGATGCCGCACGGTTCCTTCTCGGACAGCTCGAACATCTGGGAAGATATCCTCGGGAGGAGATCGGCTGGCAGCAGCACCTCGGTGCAGGCCAGATGCTGCCGCTTGGCGATGCGCAGCTCGCTCTCGAGCCGCTGCGTCAGCTTCTGCAGGGCATCCTCGTGCGGCGAAGCGGTCAGCGCTATCGTAGCCGGCTCCAGCGGGTACTGGTTCTCGCTGTAATACTGCTGCTGCTGCTTCTGCTGCTCCAGCTGCTGCTGCTGCAGCAGTTGCTGCTGGCGGAGCTGCTGCTGTTGCTGCTGCAGCAGTTGCTGCTGCTGTTGCTGCTGCTGCAGCTGGCTCTGGTGGGAAGCGTGGTGATGATGGTGGTGGTGGTGGTGATGATGGCTACTACTGTTGTGGTGACTGCGCTGCAGCTGACTTTGTGGCTGCTGCTGCTGCTGTTGCTGACTTGGTGCCTGCTGCTGTTGCGGCTGGCTCTGATGGCGTTGGCTTTGATTAGAATTTTTGTTACTATTCGCCGGGATTGGCATCAACGGTGTCCGGAAATCTGTGTGGAGCGTGCGGAAGAAAGAGAAAAAATGGGGGTTACGTTAGAACGATTATTCTAGATGAATTTTCTTGCAAGTACGTGTCAAAAAAAAAACATCGAGCCACGTCAGAATCGATTTTCCACCACCAAACCTAAACCGGGGGAGTTTTCTCTGTCCATCCGCTCTCACGCTCTTCTCCCTCTCATTGCCTCACCAAGCTGAGAATCGATTTTTCCAAAAGCCCACCAACGCACACTACGAAACCGCTCAGCTGGAGCTGCTCCAAACACACACATACACCAACACACTCTCGAAGAAGGTTCCGGGATTTTCCAGAGCAGAGCCCACAGATCGCTCGTCACCCGTCTCACGCGGCTCTTCTCACTCGCTCTCGCTCGCTCTACCGTGAGCCACAGCAAAGTGAAAACGAAACCGTTTTCTATCGATCGGTGGAAAAATTATGTGGAACACCAACACCGAACAGCTGTTTCATGCACTCGCTCCTTCTCGCTCGCTCCCGCTCACCCTTTCTCGCACGGAAGAAAATCGATTCCCGGTGGGCCGGGAGAGCGACACCGCTCTCGCGAAGAGCGAACAGTGCGAGAGAGCGCCCGTTCCCCGGAAGGAACAAAAAAGAACGGCAGAAGGAAATTGATCGTTGGAATGTTACCGGAAAATAGGAAAGGAAAACTAATTGTGTTCGTACGAGCCACGGGCAAGCGATACCTACTTATGTACATTCGTACGCCGGGTCGGGTCGGGAGCGTCTTTGGGAACTTTTCTTCCACACACAGTGACAGCAAACACACACACTCACAACACACAGAGACGCGGCGCACGGAGAAACGTCTGTAGAACCCGGTGTCGTTCTTTTGGATCAGATCGCAGCAGGAAAAGCTTCGACAAATGTTGGAATTTGACAAAAACACCCGGACTGTAAACGTTGCTCGCTCTCACGCACCGCTCTTTCTCTCTCACTAAGCTGATTTTGTTCGTAAAACCAAAGCAAAGTTCGGAAACCTCCAAAGTGCTACTTCTACACACGAAGCATCATTTTCCCTGCGTCCACCAGTTGGCCTCTGCACGCGCAAATAATAGGCCAAAGAAGAGTTGGTTTGGGAAAACCAATAGAGAGAAGTGTGCGGAAGAAAAAACAAGCAGGCTGAAGTGAATGTGGTGCGAAGAGGTTTCGAAACTGCAGCAAAAACGAACTATTCACTCGCGGTTCGCGTTTTCTTTTGGAAAAAACTGGACACTCCAAAAGCCGCTCACACACACACACAACCTAGGAGAGAGAGAAGAGGCGGTCCCCGGTGGTGGCCCAACACCGTGTGTGTTGCCTGTTTGACGGTTCGAAAGCGAGTGTAGTGGTGAGCGAGTGCGGCGCGAGCAGGAAGAAGTGACGAGTGAGGAGTCGCACCCCACCACCTTCTCACCAGCGTGAGCAGATGAGCGAGAGCGACCGGGGGCACGAGCGAGAGCGAGCGCGAGCGACCGCAGAAGTAACGGAGCTCGGCGGTGCGCTCTCGCTCTCGCACGGATCAGCTGTTCGATCGGGGGCGAGACACGACGCGCGTGAGTCGCCCTCTCTCGCTCTCTCGCTCGTGCTCACTTCCTGATCTCGGGTACGGCGTGCGAAACCCCATCGGACCCGGCGGGTGGGAGAGAGTGGCGAGTGTGGCTCACTCATCGCGACCCAAACCAGCTGGTTTCGCCGGTCGCTCTCGCTCGCTCTCACACGCAGCGTGCGGAAACGGCCGCACTTAGCAACAGCGGGCGTTAAAAATCGCGTCCGAACCTCGTCGCGCACGCGACGACGACAACGGGGAGCCGGCCGTTGCGTGCGATTAAAATATTCACGCACGCACGCACGTGTGTGAGAACAAGGAAGGGATTGAAGAACGGGAAAAAGTCACGAATTTTGCACCGGAAAGAGAAAATGTTTGTCAAGCGTTTTTTTGACGATGAGCGCCCGTGAGAAGGTCTCTCCCCCCCTGTAGCGTGAGAAAGAACGTCACAGCTTTTTTTTTCGTTCGCTGTCAAAGCTATCAAAGTGGTGGCCTAATGATGGGTGGGGGAGATGGGAGTGGGTGAATCGAACGAGAAAAACAACTTACCGTTGACTTTTGTAGATCCCAGGTAGCCCAGCTGGCCCGGATACGGCGGCACGGAGATGAGTTCCATTTTCAGAAACTCTTCGACCAATTCGTCAATTGCAGCCAAATTCGCACTCATAAATCAAACCGTGGTTGAGGGTGGGTGGGTGCGCGCTGTTTTTCCTTGGGTGGTGGAAAACTCTTCACACACACGCACGCACGCACGCACGGAACTCTCTGCTGCGGGTGTGCCAAAAACACACACACACACACACGGTGGGACAAGATTGCTTCTCACTTCTCACTTGAGGCGATTCACGCGAGTTTCGGTGCTGCTGCTGCTGCTGTTGCCGAATTTTCCGCTCCGCGGTGTTGTGGGGTCGCGTTTTCGCTTACGTTGCTTCCTATATTCTATTTGAACTTTTCAGCTTTGCTCTTACTAGTAGTTACTAGCTGTAGTAGTAATAGTAGTGGTAGTAGTAATAGTAGTAATGTAATCGTTTCCTTAACGAATCATCGATATCGAGAGGCTTGGACTTCTGTTCTGGCTTCTTGTGTCGGCCCTTTTTTGTTATACGACGCGGAGAAAAGTGGTGGATTTTTCCAGATTTTTCTTCCCGAGTTGGATGTACTTGTCGCTCTCGCTTCTGGCTCTGGCTCTCTTTCTCTCTTCAACTCTCTCGCGCTTATGTCGTATAATTTTTAAAATGTATTATTTGTAATTTCACAGCACTTGATTATCACTTTGATCGTCGCCCGCTTCTTCCTTCGCCTTAGCTGCTCATGGTTTTCCACTCACAAGCACACACACGCGCGCGCGCTTACACTTGGCTCACTTTTCGCACACTGTTTTCACGATTTTCCCAGCAACTGCTCTTTCGCTCTTGCGCCTTTTCGCCGCTGTACCGTGTTGTGTCCTTGGACCTGACGAACGTCAAACATGAAGGAAAACCGTTGCGTTTGTCTGTAGTGTTCGCTGCCGAAACGAGCGAAAAATCAATTTTTCCGTCCCGTGAACTGCTGTCAGCACTCGCTCGTCGTCATCGCTTTCCCGGCACGGGCGTCGCAAACAGTGTCACTCTGCGCGAATGGTTGGAAAATTGCGAATAAAAGACTGTGCGCCTGGCGGTGCTGTTGCCCTGCATGTAACGGAGCGGGTCTTGCTGCTTGATCAATTGAAAGAAACTAAGAGTTTTCCCGGCCGGCACCCGGGTGCGCCCCTATTTATAAGCTAGCCCGCCGCACGCACACGCGCGCACCGGCCCGATCCGAGCGGCCGAACGCGCCGAGCCACCCGACCCGAGCGGCTCGCAGCGCACCCATACCAGCGCCGGCCGTCTTCCGTCGCGCTCGCACCCGGGCGCGCCCCGAGCGAGCGCGAGCGAGAGCGGACGAGCGAACGCAACACAGCAGGCCCACACCAACACCACCGCCCGGGGTGGTTACGTGACTTCGCACACAGCGGTACACGGTGGGCAACAAAAAAAAGAAACGAAAAAAGACCGAAGAAGAGAGGAAAAAAAATCCGTATACCATTCACGCACACACCCAGAGCCACACACCTCTTTATGCAAGCAGTGCCGGCTTTGCCGGCTTCGATCCGATTATGCGAACAAAGAACACGAACCGCACACACACACGCGCTCACGGGCAAGGAAGCACACCCCGACGTTATATACGACGCAATGGATGAAATAGCCTCAACTCCACCACCACCACATCCACAAAGCCCCATCAACGATACACAGGGAAGCGCAACAGAACCCCCCTCTCTCTCTGGCCTCCAAAAGCTCCACAAATAATAGTTTGTGGAGCAGCAGCAGCAGCAGCGTCAGCAGGAAAGGGAAGAAGCGAGAGAGGGAGAGCGCGCTATAAAATCCAGTAACCCTATATAGCAGGCCCGCCCCTCGTCACCCTGCCCCACCCAAACACGACACCCAACCACACCACCACACCGGCACAGAGAGAATTCCAGTAGCGCAGTCGCTCGCTCGCTCACACGCCCGGTCGCTCGCTCGCTCACTCGCACGCACCCGCTTGCCCGGTGCCCGATCGGATGCTGGAAACGGGTGGAAACGCGGGCAGCAGAGCGGAGCTATATTCCATCTGTAAGCACTATGTACTAGAGCGTTTTTTTCTTCTTCTCCTTCTTCTACTGCGCGCCTGTGTGTGTGCGTGCGAGTGCTTGCGTATACGTGCGGAGCCGAGCGGCGCACGAACGCGACCCGAAGCCGGTGCGGGCCCCACAAAACACGGCTGAGGGTACGCGATGGCCCTCGTCAGCATCTTCTTCTCATCATTCGTGTTCCGCCGTTTCTGCTTTGTTCACCTCGCTCGTTCTCACTCTCGCTGCTTCTTCTTTTTCTCCTGCTGCTGCTACTGCTGCTGCCGGTGGTGTTCTTCTTCCGGAGTGCGTTTTTTTTCGGTGCGCTCCTCTGTTCCTATCGATTCCTTTTTTCTCCCCTTGCCACCCGTGACGGGGTGGGGGCGGGGGAGGAGGAGGGAGGGAAGCGGGACGGAGGAATATCCTGGATTTTTCACGCACGGGAACGGATTTTTCACGTGACGAAATTTGGTCCCCCAAGAAAGGTGAGCGAGAAAAGAAGCAGCAGTGGTGAGAACGAACCGTGCTCAGGGCCGGAACCTCGGAACGCTGTGTTACATTTTCACGCACGCACGCTGCGTAAAGGGTCCGGTTCTTTTTCTCGGCCGGACCGAGTTTTCCGAGAGTTTTCCACCAAAAGACGCCAAATACCTACCGCACCAGCGCGAAGCGAGACGACGAGGCGATCCTCTGCTGCCCTGGGAGAGCGAAAGAAAATGGAAGTTTTGTTGCATCAGAAAAAGCATTTCGTTCGCCGCTGTTGCTGCTGCCGTTTAAGTGTGATGATGAAAGAAAAGCAGGCGGTTTCGTTACAACAACAAAAAGCGTGTGCGAAAGAGTGATTTTCTTAGTGAGGAACTTGTCAGGCAGCGTAGGAAAAGTGTGTTAAAATGTGTGAAAAAGAGTGATACAAAAAATGCGGAGTGCAGCAAATAGGGTAAACAGGCTAGACACGGTTAGGAGAGCAGAAGCAAACATCGATTTTCTTACCAAAACGTGCACTGTGTGCCACACACACACACACACGGTCTCGTCCGTAGTAGGGAAGTTAGTGATACGAATCGTCCGTCTTTTCGAAAGCACTTTGGATCGCGGATTATAGTCCGGTTATTGCAGGTTCTTTTTGTTTTCGTTTGACGCTCTTCTCGAAGATCGATTTCGGTGCACTTTATTACTTTCTTTCGTAATAAAATCACCCGTTCGCTTCTCACTGGATAAAAGGGGGAACCACTTGCTTCACTTCACTGATTTTGGCTCTTCAACTTGCCTCCAGAAAATAGCGAGAACTAACATGCGTTTCGCGACCGGGACAGAGTTAAATAACATTCTAAGCTGCAGGCTCGATCCACGGGCGGAAGTGAGACGGAACGAGCAGCTCCGTAGCTCCTCGTGGTGAAGCTTTTGTTTTATCGTCCAAAAATAGAACACTTTACTCCTGTGGCTAGCGAAAAAAAAAATCACCAAGGAAGAACCGAAACCGGCTCCTCTAGTTAGTGTCCGTGTCAATGTTATTATGAAGTGTCGCACGCAATTGGTCCAAAATCGATCGGATGATCGATTTCCTACGCTGGTATGAGTTATTTTTTGATATCGCAGCACACTACGATGCGTGTCGATCGTGTCCTGCAAATGGACGTGCCAGGTGTTTTGTTTTGGGTGTTTTGGAAAGTTTTGGACGTGTTTTTGATTTTTTAAAAGATTTTCTTTAAAATTATCTTCCAAGCAAATCCTTCTAGCGTCATCCTATTTTTAACCCCTCGCAGGATTTGCCGCTGTGACCTTGCAATATCCCTTATCGCCCAAGTGATTAATCGCACACAGGGATTATAATCGTTCGATGTTGCGCTTCCTGGTGCGTGATTGGACAAGTGCCACACGGTCGCTTATCGTTCGGTCTGTCTCGGGCACGTTTCTGTCACGCGTTTGCTCACTGATTTCTGTTGGACGATTAGGTTGCATTAAAATGGGATTATTAGGCAGTTGTGGCAAAAAAACAAAAGTGTAAGCCCCCGAGAGATAGAGAGAGATATATAGTGCGGCAGGGTAGTACTTTGAAGAAAAAGTCTAAAATTTTCCACTCCCAAGCTTCTACCCCGGGCGGCCGAATTTGGTTTTGTCCTGAAATGTTTTTTGTTTTGTTTTTCGGACGGAAATTTCCAGGATAAAGATTTTGTGCGAATAAACAAATCCTGCCGTCGCCGATTCGTACCCGCGGGTGCGACCTTTTCGTCCTGCCGTGGAGAATTTTATTAGCATAAGGGTTTTTTTTTGCGCCGTTGCCAACACCAGATGGAAGTTCGGGCAGAACGAAATTCGGCGGCAGAACAATAACGCTCCTCATGATCACCGGTAATAATAAAAGTGCGATAATATTGAGGTAGAAGAAAGCCTCCAAGACGACGGCGCCGCAATAAATTCCTCGCCGGGCCCGGCGAAGGATAAAACGAACGAACCAAAGCCACAACAATTAAACAAACTTTGAAAACCGCTCGCCGCCGAGATAAACCCCGGCTCGGAGTCGTGTGATAATTGAGATCCCCTGTACCTGTACGGATTCGGATCGCTCTATAGCCCTGAAGTTGAATTGTTCCGTGAAGAAGTTTTTTTTTCTCCCTAATCGCCAGCGTCAGCTAGCTATCGTGAAAAAGCAGACAGTTTTTATAGGACGTTTAATTATTTTATTCGTGGTAGATCTTCCAGGCTAGACTGGAGAGCGGAACTCAAAGTGTTGGTTCTTATCTATTGGAAGAAGAAGACTCTTGGTGTTTGGAGTGTTTTTCCCCTCAGCCACGTCATGAGTGACGAAATTTTGTTCAGATATGTCGTTAGGACAAGAGAGCGAGAGCGTTTATTATCACAAGATGGAACTTTGTGCGTCAATTTTTTGTGAATTTGTGTAGCTTTTGGAAATTATGCTAATGTGCGGGGTTTCTAAAATAACTTGCACTGAAAATTGTGGTAAACTCTGCACATGAAGTGACTAGAAATGCGCAACACATTCGGAGGACATTGTAGGCTGTTTTCAGAAGAGTTTTTCATGTTTTTTTTCGAATGGACGAGAACTTATTCTTGCTTTTATAAATACGAACTTTCGTGTTTTAATAACTTTAAAAGTTATGTGAAAAGCAGATAGTTTCGATAGGGGTAGGGAAATAACGTGTCGAAGGGATAGGTTCTAAAAAATAGATAATTCGGATAGAATAAGAGATAGAGGGTAGAAGCGGCTCAGTTAAGCAAGCATGTTACGTGTTGAAACAATATAAGATTTTTTTTTTACTTTTTCAGTCGAAAATGAAATACGTGTGCCATAGTTTTGGAAAGTTGTGCAATGTTTTAGTGATGCGAACTTTCTGTAGGACTCGATCGATTAGAAAAGAAACTTGATCGGATAGATGATATTTGCAACTCGTGTGCTGCTCTGATATGAAATTCAAAGATTTTAGTCGTTTTTTAGTATATGTAATAGAAAGAGGAAAAAAGCTGCAGTGTAGGTGATTTTTATAGGAATTTACAAAGAAGTCTACGTGTTAGAACTCCTCACAAAAACTGAAATATATCACTCAAATAACGAAATTCTGATGCAACAAAACACGCCACACTTCGGAACTCTCGGAAAACCGGCTAGTGTGGAACCGAAACTCTCGAACGCAAATGTCACCCGAGCGGAGTCGACCCAGCAGCGATGAATGCCTATGAAAATGCCCATGAAAATGCTTTCCCCTTCTCCATCCCTTCAAGATGCCCGCTCGGAAGAACAAAACTGAGCGTTCCTCCTTGCCTTTACCATTTCTCCTACCAATGATTTATAGCCTCGCCACACCGGGGAAAAAAGACGCACGTTCCCCGAGCGAAAGAAAGTGCATTCGCCGCGCCGTAAACATATCTTATCGAACAAGCGGCGGTCACCGGACGCGAATTAATTCACAGCTGACGCGCCTGATGCAGCAGCAGACGTATCGGACGGTGTGTAACTGTTACTGTTTTCTGACATTCCGGACAACGCCACACACAAAAACAAAAAAAAACGCAGCTGATGTGTAAAACCGACGCTGGCGTCCACGGTTACGATCCGGCCCGCGGTTCCGGTTTGTTGGTAGCCGGTTCGGGTAGAAGCGTGGCTACGTGACCGTAACGCACGGTTCCGAGCGGCAAAAAAGCAACAGCTCCAGCTGGTTTCGTAGCTTTACCCGGGAGGAAGCAAGCCATAAAACATTGCACCAGCGGCAGCGAGCGTGGCCATGGGTTTTGGAACGTTTGGCGACGACGCTGCGCATTCTAAAGATAAGGAAGGTGCGCTTTATCTTCGACACAGGAAGAATATTTTACTTTCTCCCGTGAGATTCTTGCCTCAGTGGGTAAGATTTTAATGTTAGCCGGGGGCTTCCCGCAACGCACGTATGTTTATTTAATGGAAGGCTCTCCCAATGAAGAAGCTTCGGATGAACGCTTCCGGAGCCATTTGGTGGATGTGGATTGTGTTCTAAGCTTCCTCGGTTACTTCCTCGCCTTCATGAATGATTAAAATATTGAAAACAGAACTGTGCATGTGGTGTAGGATGCGAGGAACGCTTTTGGAAGCAAATTATAAGCAATTGCAGCAGATGCCTTCAGTGTAGGCAATGTATTCATACTAATCTGGAGCAAGTAACACTAGATCTGGCTCTTGTACGCCTTAATCCAGGCGCTGGTCTCGACTGAAACCAGATCAAAACTGCCTACAGTATCATAATTTCAAAGCGACACACATATTGCAGACACCCATATTGAATTCCAAAAGTTTGGAATGACTACTTCTGTACCTTCGACTGACTTTCAAGACCTATTTACAATGTTGAGTACGAATGTTGAGTGTTGTTTCAGATATTAAAAGAAGAATTTAACATGTTCTATAAATACTATTTATATTTGTGTGTAACATAAAAGAAGACTTAAATATGGAAGCTCAGTTTTAGCCAAAGTATCTTTAAGCCATGCAAACAACAACCTTCACTTATTTTGTGAACACGATGCAATATGAATATGATGATTACAGTTCTTCAAGAAAATGGATGATGGTCAACTGTGAGAGCCCGCTGCCCGAAATAGAGTATTACTGTTATTGTTACTGTCTTGATTAAGTCCAACACTACAAAAGACTCACACAGACATTCTTGACAAAAAGAAAGGAAAACTGACACGCTAACCAATTAACGTATATACGTATTGTGTCACGAAATTGAGATCGAATAAAACGATTTCATATGACGGCGACGAGAATCTCAATAAAGCTTACAACAACATTACTTTCGATGACTTGTGCCTTGTAAAAATACACACAAAACTTCTGTCTAAACATTTTTAACGACTTTTTTACTACTCTTTGTCTGCATTTTATTAATGGAAAACCCAAAAGTCTCTACAACACCGAAAAACTAGGCTGCTTTAGTAATAAAGCCCATTTGCACGACATATAAATGAATTTATCCTCATTGAAACGAAGCTGCTGAACCTGACAAAACCTGGTTCCAGGTCGTCCAATAAAAAGATGTGCGTTTCGGGTGTGGAAAAAACGACCAATCCGACAATAGAGTATAGAGCGGACTCTCTATTTGCCGGACCGGCAGAGACGGCGACTGGTGCAGGGTTTCCGCAAGACCCCGGGTCGACTAATGACGAAAGCTATTAGAACTCGATCGAGACGCTCGTAATGAACGGCGACACTTGCACGGGATATGCCGGAATTGGAGATTTCCTTCTCCCGTGCACGGACGGAATCGTCCCACACGTAAAACCCTTTCGGTTTCGGAGGTTTTATTATACATTTTTGTTATTTTTCCGAGTCTAACTTATGACTTTCCAGACACATCGGGGTTGCACATCCTCCGGTCGGGATGCATTCGGCCATGAAAACGGCCTGCTGCCGGCTGCAAACGAGGAAAGGGGTGTGCGTGCTGTAAAAACCCGCGCTCCGAAAAACAACACCGCCGGAGGTTGTAAAGCCAGACTTCGAGTGAGCTTCCCAGCACAACAAACCGAACAAATAGCACCCCATCATACGTGTGCGTTGTAAAGGCGTTCCTATAAATTGACCAAATTACGTTGGTGGATTTTCGTTTTCCGCTTCGGCTTCGGATAGCTTCCAGTTTGGTGACGGTCGCTCTAGACACTTGTTGGCAGGAACTCGCAACCTGGCCCATAGCAAAATGGTTTCGCGCTGTCACCACAAGGCGAGACGAAAACTTGTTTCTCGCCTCAAAGCAGCACCGGAAGAGGGTTCCTGCCGAAAAACCGAAAAAAAAATCTAGCATAAACCGGTTCCCATTCCTGTGGTCAGCTGCTGGTGCTGTACGCATCGCTTATCAACGGGCCCAGCTTGCGCTTTTTGCCCTGTTTTGCCTGTCAATTTCACTTCCACGGTTGCCTCTTATCAGGTTACTTCCCTCCCGGCCGATCATCACCGGCGAAAAGGTGAGGAAGTGGCGAAAAACATGGTGCATTAAAACGGCCGGAGTACTCCAGGCTCTCGTACAAAGCAACAACAGCAGCAAAAAACACCTCGCAGTTATGGCTGATTTCAATCGGATCGTGTGTGTACAAGCTTGTGCACGGCGCCGTTTCCTTCCCAAAAACCATCATCATCATCATCATCATCCACGGGGGAAGAAACGTCAATATTAATTACTGCGCGGAACGCGCCATAGCCTACTTGAGATGATTTTTATTTTTTCGTACGTTCCTGGCGACAGACGTCAGCGGCGGTAAAGCTGGTAAACAACAACTCGCCTGGCTCGGACACAAACAGGGCTCGACTATCAGCGGTCTGTCTTGTTGTCTGTGTTTTTTTGTTGTTGCTGCTCTGTTTTTCGATATCACTTGTTCTAAAAATGACCGACCGGTGGCCGAGCCCTCGCACTGTGGGGAAGTCACTGGAACATACGGCGTGCTTTAGATACGTCAGTTGAGCACATCTTAAATTAGTATAATTTATTGATGAAGTTTCAGAATAATGGTCAGGAGCTTATTCCATGGTTTGAAAAGTAGTGCAAGCGTCTCTTTTTATATTTGATACTATGTGATTACACACTAAAAAACTATAAATTCATGAAATAAACTAACCTGTTATGCTCTGAATCACCATATTCAAAATCGGAGATTCGAAGATTTATATCTGTGTATCACAACCAAAGAGGGTGAGAGACGAAAGAAGCCGAAAAGGCTCAAAGTCTCTCAAAGCCATACAAACAACAACAACCACAGAGGGCCTCAAATAGGTTGCTTAAAAGTTGTATAATCTAAAGTTAGTCTCAAGTCAGCGGTCTTCGAACCTCATCAGTGCAAGCTGACTAGACTCACTTTCTGGCTAGTAATAGCTCGAAGTGTGTAATCGTATCACTGGTCATGTGCATCTCAAGGCCGACTTTTCACTCCTTTCTTGAAGTCAAGTCATGGACATTGGAGACCATTTTTGCTGACCAATATCTTCTTCCTTATAACATTATGATGAAAATTTCTAACACCATCGCTATAAGGTTCAACTTTTTGACCAGCACTTCGCCCAACGTGCTCTCTTAGCGTTGCCCTCGAGGTACTAAACTGTTCGCTACCGCACGGCTGTCTTTTTCGCCTTCTGCCAAAAAAAAAACCACACGATCAGCTGTGTGTGCGCTCGCGAAAAGATGTTTTCCGGCAGCACGGAACACTGCCGGCACCACAAACACATGGGATGATCTTCACGCGATCTTGCGCACGTTTCTTTGCCGCATGTTAGTGTGTGTGTGTGTGTGCGCGAGTGGAATTCGATACGCATCTCTACGCACTTTTGAAGTTCCCGGCCGCCGGAGAGGTTGGAGAGGTTGTTACTGCGCTCGAGAGTTTTCGGAACCGCCGAAAGGAAGTCAAGTCACGGCTTTGATCTACAACGCGTTAGTTATGGTGTTACGCGTCCGCGTACGTCCGCTCTCGGTCTATGCTAATATACATTTCCCTCGGTACCTGCCCAGCGCTCAGGTTCGCCGGCACAGGGGTGCGCACCATTTGGGTGATGTATGTTTTTCTTCTCTCCCTCCACCCGGGTCTTCTTCTCCAGAACCAGAACCAGGACCGACCTTCGAGGCCCGGGCTGTGTGGCTGTGTGCCGCTGGAAATGACTTTTCTCGCAGTGCCTAGCATTAAAATCGCCGTAGTTCGCCGGCTCTGCCTGAGATCCAAGTGTGCCTTTCCCGTACAAGCAACAAGGGCTTCTGGGCAATGGAAGCGGCGAGAGCGAGACGGAGCACCACAGCATAGACTCAATGAATTTTTCAGTACCAGTAATTACCCCGGATCCGTTCATTCTGTTTCCCCGCGTACACAGCCGAGCCAGTTCTTGCACAGTTTCCCATTCATTTTCACCACCACCACCACGGCCCCGTTTGGGACCTCCAGTGTGCGAGTGTATGTGTCTGCCTTCTCTTTCACTCACACTCGCACCCGGAGGGTCGCAGCAGGCATATGTCCGCAGCAACGGCAACAGCAGAGTATGTTTTACATGCTTTTTCCATGCTGTGCCGCCTGAGGAGAGACCTCGGTCTCGGTGCTGTGTACCGAGGGTCTCTCTTTCGCCTCGTCGTCCAAACGGCCAAACCGGGACAGAGGCAGCGCAACTAGCACCTTAGCAACAGCAGCGCCTACTCCAACCGGACGAGGCACGGAACGGATCCTCTGTGTGGCTGCGTGGCTGTGTGTATGTGTTTGCATTATGCTGCCTGTTCCAAAGGCACGCTGTTACCAAGTGCGACCAAGCTTCCAGGCTCATGGGGAAGATCATATGGCCGCCGTAAAAGCTGAAGAGGTGAAAGAGTTTTTTGTTTGCTCCGACATGCAAGCAATAGAGATGGATTTCCGCTTCCCAGTTTGATTGATCACGTGTGCACGCAAACTTCTGTGTGCGATCGTAATCGAGGCAACTCTTCCAGAAATGGACAGCCCGCGGCACGACGACGGGACATCTTATCAGACAAGGTTTCTCCCTTCGGAGCGGGCTGGCTGGCAGCAAGCAAAGCCAGGAGGTATGGATCTTATCGCGAACTGACCATCAAAATACAAAAATCGAAAACTGCGACCAGATAAGACCGAAGTAATCGTGCCAAAACACGTCCGGACGTCATCCGATAGGAGTAGAAGGTTTGCGGACGGCTGTGAATCATTTAATTATGCAAGATTCCGTACGGGTCACAGGCGTATCGGACCACCGGCTTTCAAGCCCGGCTGACGTTAATGCATTTCGATACCGACTTCCAGATGCATACGCTTGTTGCCAAGGCTTTCTCTTCCTTCGTCTAGGATTAGAGTGTCCCTATTTTTAGAGACAACATCCCCGTCATGTGTCATGTGTGCCATATGTCTTATAGGACTCGGTCTCTCTTTCACATACATGCGTGTTAGAGTGGCACCCAAAAACAAAACCGATCCCTCTCTGAATCATCCCTTTCGAATCGAGATCGGAGCGGTAAATCTTACCCACAGCGGACCCGGTACGGCGAAGACGCCGCGGGATGAAATATTTCGGATTCCAATAGACGTCCTCCTAGACGGCGTCTTCCCAAACCGACCCGAAGCGGTTCTGCGGTGCTGCTGCGGTTTGACTTCGAGGCCCAGGGCCCATTCCATTTTCCGATTTCGGAATATCGAAATGCGTATCGAAATGGGATTCGGGTCTCGGGCCGTTTGCGGTACGTGCGTGCGTGCGGGTGATCCTTACATTTTTGTAAATAAATTTTAATTTACCAAACTCCTCCACCATCACCACCGAGCGAGTTCGGGACGTCTTCATGAGGGTTGCTTCGGCTGTTCGCCCGGCTTAACTTCAACGGCTCCTTCGCGGGGTCTCTCCTCCAACGCACGCAGTCTCCCGGGATATCTTGCCCGTTCCATCTACTAGCAGCGAGAACTGGCCCGATGATGCCTGTTCCTGTCTGTAAGCGTCCGAACACGCCTTCGAATGGAGCGAAGAAGAATCATTCGAAGTCCGGTGCGAAACGAAAACCAAGAAGCAGCCCAACCGATTGGCCATTCAGCGCGCTCATCGTTTCTCTACGCTGCGGTGTTGTTCAACGTGCGTACTGGCTGACCAGAACCATCATCACCACCACCACCGCTATCAACATCGTCAGCTGAAACAGTGTGGTGCTTTGTATGAGAAAAAAAAAACGTTTCACCACCACCACTCCTGCTCCTTGTAGAACTGACTTTAGTGTAGCAGCAAAAAAAAGGCAGGCGAAGTGAAAAACACACTCACAGGAGAAACAATAAAGACTACATTGCTTTAATTGAAGAGTACGGAGCAATCAGAAACGGCTATATTCATAAATATAGCATCGACAGTCTCGCGCGCGCGCACACATACACACGCACACACATACGCAGCGAGTTCCGACGTGATCGCCGGCACATTGGGTGCTAGGAAGCGCTGGCCAAAGTGGAGCTACGAGCAGAAGCTGAATTGGATCGTTTCAGATGTGTTGGAGTACTTCAAGTAAATGAAAGTTGATGGGCCTTTCGCTGACAGCTGACTCGCCACTACTAATCCTCTGACTCTCTGCTAACTACTAACACAGCTGACTAGTAGTAGGCTTGTTACTAGCAAAGTTCCAACGATGGCACTGAGATTGAGTCATTGGTTGATTTGAAAAGACTTCCAAATCAATTTGTTCCTTTTTGTCTGTGAGTACAGTCTCTTCTGATTGCTTTGTACCTGGGTACGATAATTTCGGAGTATTTGACACGCGGAGATTCACAGATTTCTTAAGATACAGCCACTTATGCACATAAGTGCTACGAATATACTAGAGTACTACTCAGAAATGACTTATAGGAGTCTTCTACCAGTTTCACATCAATTTCTATCTTTATTGTTTGTTACTCTGGAACATGAATTAAGGATTGTTCGTAGCTTCTTTCAAAAGAACTTCAATACTTCTCGAATACTTTTCAAATGTTCTTTTGCCTTCCATTTTATCCATTTCTATCGTATGTCCCACTGTCCACCGATCTCGAATGAGGCTTTTGAGGATATCTGTTCCATCCCTTTCCCTGCCGCCGTTAAGGGAACGCAAAATTAATAGAACGTTCGCGGCCATAACTTCCCTCGGTCCGGCTGCGCACGTCTTGCGCCCTGAAGCACAGGAACTGACCCGTCTTATTTTTCCTCCCTTTTTTGCCTTTCCACCCTGCCTCCCTCTCTTCGGGGCGGTTGCGGCGCGGCGCAAAGATTGAATCCAGATTGTGAATAATAAATTAAGAAAAATGATTGAGCATATTATTATGCATGCAGTGGGCCCGGCCCCGGTCGGCAGCTCGCTCGGGTGTTTGCCGCCGCTGCACGTTGCATGCGCTGGTAAGGGATGTATCCGAGCGTCTTTTTGGAGAGAGAGAAAGAGAGATAGAGAGAGAGAGAGAGAGAGAGAGAGAGAGAGAGAGAGAGAGAGAACGAGAGCGGGAGTTACGTAACACCCCCTGGGTTGAGGTCTCATCTCGTGGTTGAATTTGTTGGGAGACGAACAGTTTCTCGTCACCCAGTGTTCTATTGGAGCATTCTGATGCACCTTCAGCTGTATCTGAGACACACCATATACATTAGGATCATTCGGATTTCGAGACAGGACGGCCTTCAGGTCAGGAATAAACCACAAGAAGAAAGCATTGTCTTTCGGACGCTCGCTCCAAAATGCAAATGTAAAGAGAAAAAGGAGTCAAACATCGCATCGGAACACGCATCGGAGTTCTTCGTGGAGTGGAACGGAGCAAAAAAAAACCTGTTGAAACTTGCACAAATATTGACTCATCAAGCCCGGTACCAGCCTCTGGGGGCCTGTGGGAGAAGAATATAAACGGAGCGCACGGCATAACCCAACGCCCGGGAGTCGGATTGCTTGCCTCAAGATCCGGGATCACTCCCGGCGAAGAAACCGTGAAGAAAACTGAGCCAGTGTCGCCTTACGGCGACATCATCCCGCGTCGGTCGGACGAGCCTTCTTCGCTCGGTGGTGTTTGTGCCGTTCCGCAGGCCCATTATCCCGGCCCGATGACACATACGGCGCGTCATATGACGGACCGGCTCGGCAGGGGACACAAGGAGGACAGTTTTCTCGTTTCACTTTTTCGTTGCTTCTTCTCTGCCCGGCCGTGGTTCCCACTCCGCACCGCTTAGAGGTCGGTGCAGTTGCATGCGAGCCGTGTGTTTTCCCGTGTTCTTATTAACACTTGCCTTCGCGTTCACCAACGCTGCTACTTATGCTGCTACTCCGCTGCCTGCGGCCGGGTTCTTGCGTTCGCTACACACGCGGCACAAACTCGTTCCTCAATTTGCTTGACTTAAGTTTCCAGCGACCGCAGCGGCAAACGCCGAGGCAGAGGGGCACCCTTAATGGTTGTCTCTTTATGTCACTTTCGCGTCTTGGTTGGTTTGGTTCTCTCCCCGCCGGGTGCGCTCGTCTTTCCGCGCCCCGGCCTGGGATCATGTGGCAAAACTCGACCCGCGGTGGGACAGATGACGAGAACACAAGTGATGTGCACTCTCCCTCCCCCGGGGGTGGGCATCACCGGATGAGTGGGGGAGTGTAAAATCCTTCGGCAATGGTTCCGAAAACGAACGAACCGCCAGTCCGTGCCCAAGCTCGTTGTTGAAACGCGAGTATGGGGAAGAAAATTAATACCGTGATGACGCGACTCGTTCTGGCGAGTCGCGTTCGCAGTACGTCAGCCGGAGATTCGCGCACAACCCGATCGAACGTGTTCCAGCACGTTCTGCTGCTCTCCAACAACGGCGCGCAGTCGTTACGCTGTTTGGTGGCGACGCTTAGCCCGGTCCTTAGTCATACGCGAAAGGGCAAAGAGGAGAAAGCAAGATAAGATAAACACGCAATCAGAACGTAGAAGGCACCGATAGTCAATAACAACCCGAAAACAAATGGGTTTTTGCAGTAAATAGAGACACATTTCTAGAAACATCTTCCAACACCAAGGAGATATAAAAGTTTTCTTGTTATGATTCTTTTTCTGTTTCTTCATCTACTTCCACTCAACCTAGGCATGTTTTAAAACTGTTTTTTCACTACCATTTTGTATTCTTTGGTTTTCATTTTCGCTTTTTCTTTCTTTAGTTTGAATTATTTGTTTTCTTAAAATTTACTTAGGAAATTGGCTGAGTATTTATTGATTGTTCTACTTCTGTACGATGTTATGTTGCTATAACGTTATTCTCATCGATGAAATGCTTTGTTTGTTTAGTTTCTATTGACTTTTCCTCCAAGTTTGTAAACAAAACTTTCATTTTGCAATGTTGTTTGCTGTTTCCATCTCTTTGACATGCAGTTGAGTATGTTGGTGTCTTGTTTCAGTTTATAACTGAGGTTGGAGCTGATAGATGTTTTCATCTTTTGTTAATTGACAATCATTTATCCCAGTTATTTTTCCTTTATACTATTCAATATCTCTTGTGTTTTTGTGTTCTATCCCAAACACAAGTTTGACAGATAGTCCCAGATCTGCTTCCATCGTCCATCACTTACTCTTCCAGCTCGCATTTGGCGGCTCCAGAACGGTAGGGATTAGCCGTGATTGTGCTTTCGGACAGGCTTCGCCTAAAAGATCTTCACATACACTCACACACCCGAACATTATCCCATTCATTCTGGAACCTGCCTCATAATTCCTTGCCACCAAAAATTACCACAATGGACCTGTTTCGGTTTGCTTTTTTTCCCATGCTTTTACACCGAAATTATCATGTGCCCTTTTTTCTCGCCCTTTTTTGTCAAATTGGGCGATTGTTACCGCTCGGTGCAGAGGACACTTGCTGCAAATGGACATGCAGCTTCCTGTCAGGCTCCGGGGCAAAAAAGAACAAAAAAAAACACAACGCACTTGATTTCGGAGGTGCGAGTTTCTGGGAGCTCCGGAAGGCAAAAATTGGCCTCCATTATCGGACCCAGAAAGGGGATGCCGGAATGATGCGCGTTCTGGGTGCGTTTTGGATGAGCTTTTTGAGCTTTTTTCTCATCCAGAACCCGAAAACCGAGTCTTGTCGCCGGGTTTGGGTTCGGTTGATGGTGATGTTTTCGCTTTTTGTGGAAATGTTTGCAGCGGAAGGACAAGTTCTCCGTTCGGGACGTCCACAACTATCTGTACGCTTGCCGTAGGTTGTCTGTTTGCTGGAGATGGTTCTGCTCCCGACCGTACGTGATGTGGACACATTACACGGCTCGCGATAGTTTCTTAAAACCCTCGGGCTCGGGCTATCGGCAAACCTTCGAAAACCTTTCAAACGGGCGTGCTCTTAAGGGGCAGGGTGAAAGAGACAGCAACGCGCAAATGGATGGATGGCAAACGGAAAGCCATCATCATCATCATCATCATCGCGATCATGACGATCGTCGTGGTCGTGGACGTTTGCACTCGCACAGCGACGCATTTTGTAAGCCCCCGTTGGTAGTGAAGAGGAAACGGAACGTTAGCAGGGCCAACGCTTATGCGGAGGAAGCTACAGCGGACAGCCAGCAACAACGAAAAAAAAGACGACGAAACTCCAGTGAAGCATAAGCAAGCAGCATAAAAAACGTGGTATCGATCGATGGAAGTGCGGAAAACAGAACACAGCGAGAGAAAGAGCAAAAAGAAACCCCGAACACACATAAACCGGGGAGGAGAGAAGAGAAACAGCAACGAGAAAAGCAAAGAAGCAGAAAATGCAGAAGTAAACGAAAAACATGGTAAAAGCAACCTGAAGGATGCTCTACCAGTGTGTGGAAAGTGCAAAAGAAATAGAACCGTAGAACGAGTGAGCATAAGAGAGTAAGACAGCGAAAGAGAAAGAGAGAGAGACATAGAGAGAGAGAGAACAACTTTAGACTAAAACCGTACACGTTTTAAGCACGGGAGGCAAATATGATTTTCAGTAAGTCGATCCAATCCTCCTACCTCGCGCTTCTTGCGTCTTCCACTGCGTCGTCCGGTTGAACCGGTTGGCTTAAGGCCAACAGGGAATCAGTGCCTATCTTATACACAGGCAAACGCACACAAATACACACGTACACCAGAGAAGTACGTGTGGGAGGACGTGAAACAAAAGACAACGATAACGACGATAATGGCATGTCGAAGAAGATGAGCTCGACGCAAACGAAACGAGAAGAGAAACGCGACCAGACCTCCGCGCTGTCACCAAGTTGCTGTCGGTTGCTGTGGAAACTGGAACAAATGCGCTTTTACCGGCCGCGTATGCTTGTGTTGGATCTTCTTCATCCGGTTCGTGGGATCGTAGTGTGTGGCAGATCTCTACAGCTCAAAGGGGGTCTAGTGAACATCACAGCTGATTTAGAACAGCTACAGATGCGGGTAAAGCGAATATAGATGCTTTTTAAAACATACTGGAAGCACTTCTGAAGATGTTTCAGCAAGCTAGTGCCTATAACTAAACTATCAGAGAGATATTGATATCCCAATAAACGCCGTATCTCTCGGTACAGCTTGGATCATCATTTTCTCTCTCCTTCCGATCATATCTGCTCATTCCAAGGAATACGTTGGACCAAAATATGCATCCAGCACGCCGAAGCACGCAAGATACACATTCGAGACGATTGTTTAGTCTATAAATTATAGTTTTAACTCTGAAACCTTTCGGGCAGGTATTGTTTTTCTCCTCTTAACGATTCTCTTTATCTTGCTCCCTCTCGGCGAAGGTTGCTTCGATGGAGTCGAATGTAAGAAAAGGAAGGCTCTAATGGTACAACACCTAGGTGGAGATCTTTCTTTCGTAGTTTTTGTTCTTTGATCCAAGAGTTTGAAATCCACAGGTTAGCATTAGTCATCCTGGTTCTTTCAGTACTACCTCTTATATTATCTCTTATGCATACTCGTTCTTCGGGAACTTAAGTGAACTAAGAGAGTAAGTTTCTCTTACGAAGTTATCGTCGTACAGCGTAGAGTGTGCAATTAAACAAGCTCGTCACTTAGCAACAAAAAAGAAAACGAGACGATACCCACCTACCCCCAACGGTAAGTTGCTGTTACAAGGCCCTACTGTTGCAACGATACACTAAAACAGAAAAAAGCCTACCGCAAACGTTAATCCAATTGTAGTCTGGTCTTAATGGTCGCCTCCATTACTCATCCGTACCACCTCCATCAGACACCGCCACGCGTAGAGGTACTTGCGGTGCTATACTAATGCCCCCGGGCAGCTTTGTTACAGGATGATGTTCATGATGATGATGAAGGTGGTGGTGATTCGCGTATGATTCATGCACCGATCTAACGGTAACGATCGTGTTCGCCCCGGGGCCTCCCGCGGAAGCCCATCGTACCGGGTGCGCGCTGCGTACGATGATACTTTTATTTTAACACACATTGGCCCGGTGTACGCATTTAATTAAGCCACCTTTTATTTGCATTCGGTTGCAGTTTTTGGAAGAGCGTGGAAACGGTCAAAGCGCTTTATGATTGGTGGTGAAATCGCTGAAATAAGAGTAAATACGCTGAACACACGATGAGTGTGTGCCGTACATGCGTTGGGCAAGGAATATTATAAATGGAGATTAGGTTCACACCTGAAATGCCGGAGTTGTAGAGAGACTAGCCAAATATAAGTTAATCTCAGGTCGAAGTAACCAAACTCAGTCAAAGCTAGTATTGTTTCGATGCTTGGTAGTAATGTTGGAACAGAAATAGATATAGAAGAGGATGAAACAAGTGTCAATTCTTAACAGATGTTTGGACAACCAAAAACGTTCCGACTCTGGAAAAACTCGACCAAAAAAAATCACTACGTCAACGGATGAACAAACCAACTTATGTCTCATTATTTCGCATTTCAAATGACATTGGAAGCCAGGGTAGGGATTACATGATACTCAATATAGCGATATGAGTGTGTTCATCACCAATTATCTTATTTGTTAGACAATAAACCAGAAGTATACATAGATGAGGTTTCCGCGTCCACTATCGTATGTCTCGGCACTAGCTAGGTTCTAAAGCAATCGATAGTTTGCCCATCCAGCACCACAACCCGTCCGTAATTACCTTCTTTATGCTTCTATTAACTGCCGGCGTAATACGCGAAACAGCATCTTAGTAATAATTTTCATTAGTTTTGTCGAGAACCGCTTCGAGCAGGCAAAACCTGCCAGAGTTCCAGCGTCCAGCGAGCGGTTCGTTACATCATCCATTTGCGATCGCCATCAATCGTTTCGCTGAAACGTGCGGAGACAAAACCAATAAAACGGTGTAAACGGTGCCTCTCGACGCACTTCAGCGGAGAGAACCTTCAAATAATTACCCCTGCCCTTGGTCACCCCATACGCCGCGTTAAGTGAAAGAAACCAGCGTCGCGCTTCCCGCGGTCTCCCTGGGGGTACGCTCCTGGGATGTACGATTAATGACCGTGCACTGCTACCCCGCGGGCTAGGCTGGGTGCAATAAAAACGATCTGCTGACGTGCTGACATGTGTGCTGATGAGTCTGTAGCTGAGTGCAGTTCCGCAAAGCAGTGCCATGATACGAATCGTTCTAGTCACTGATTGACGTTTCGACGAGATGATGACGCTTGTTCCAGCCAGCGTTGCATGCGTTGCTGCACGTACGCATTCTAGAGCCCGCTGTGCGGGAGAACCCCGAGAGGATCGAGGACCTCAAAATGGGATGGTGATGGAAAATTTCCAACGCATCAGAGTGCTGGTCTCGGTTGTGGGTGCGGTAAGCCGTTATGGGTTCGGACCAACCTTCGCGAAAGGACCTTTTTCCGATTAAATTATGAAGGAACCCGATGGTAATGGCCTTTGACCAGTGGTCGGCAGTTGAAAGTTGAAAGCATCATGGTCGAAGTTATTGCAATGTTCTCTGCTATATCTTCAAGGTGAGATGTTGCGTTTGAGTTTGCCGACCACTGGCGCTCGTAACTGCCCAAACGGGTAAGGTTAAGTACTGTAGGAAGGTGAAAACTTCGGAAATTAGGGTCGAACCCGAAAGGTATCACAAAAAACACCCCGGACCCTATTGAAATTAACCGGAACCGGGCGGCGATTGGAACACCGGTGGCTGTAGAAGACGCTCTTCTAATCAGTGTGCTCGCTGCTGAGATCAGCTGAACGCCTACTGCTTCTTCTTCTTCTCAGCACGCAGTTACGTTGTGGCCTCCCGATGGATAGATGAACATCTAGAATCCAAAAACAGTGGGCGCCGAAGTAAAGTGTAAAATAGAGCTGCTCGTGGGTGTGGCACGGAGTTCATGTCCATTTCCAAGAGGGAACCAGAAGAACTGCAGAGTCGTGCAACCTCGCGGGTACACACACACACACACTCGCCTGGAAAACAAGATTATGATGAAGATGATGATCATCATTATTGCTGCAGGAACGAAGCGAGGGCCGTTTTTATTGCTGGATCACAGGAACAGAGAGAGAGAGAGAGAACAGCCGTAGTAAGAAAATAAAATAAAACGCAGGCAGTCAGATCGAAGTAGGTTTTGCTTGCCTTGCCTTGTGCCGTACAACATCAGCAGGCTGTGCGAGCGCAAGCGAGACGGCACGACACTTGCCCGTCAGAAGAAACCGAGAAAATGTATACAATCGGGGTTTTTTTTTGGAGAAGGAAAATTAAATTAAACAATCTCAACTCTGCGCGTGAAGAAGGTTTCAGAGGGCTGAGCTGTGAGGGAGGGGAACTCTCGTCTCTCTAACGTTTTATGCTCTCACATAGCATCGCATCGCATAAAACCCGTCGCGGTGGTGCGGGAAGAAATCGTTCCATCATCAGCTGATGATGATGGGACCCCGCGGTTGACGCAACAAGAGCAACAAGAGCGGGCCTGTTCATCACGACCAAGAAGACGTGGCAAGAACCGGTTTCGGATGGCGGAGATGCGAGGCGCGCACGAGCGAGCGGAAGTTTCGCGGCCGGGGCCATCGCAAAACAATTGAACATTAAACTTCATCTCGCAGGTCGCGCCCGCTTTCTTCGACGCTTGCGGGTTCGACGAGGGTGCCCCCGTCCGCCGTCTGCCGACCATCGCAAACAGAAGATCAGCGCGAGCCGGGCGCTTTTTCCGAGAAATCGGAAAGTTTGCCGTTTTCCAGTGCGGGCGGTGGGAGACGGCGGTTTCCGTAAGTGGGTACAGTGACAGGTTTTAAAACTGCCAAAAACTCTCCAAAAGACGTAATCTGTAGTAGGCACTGACGTCGCTGCTGCTGGCTGACAGGCGATATTGCCGGGAGTTTGCCGGTTTTGACAGGTCACCGGTACGCAGCAGACGCAGCCGGCCTCCGCTCCTGCTGCCGCTGGCACTGACACCAGCGGCAAACGATGATAATGGGACTCGGGCCGGGCTGAGAAGTTTTCGGGGGTTTCGGAAGATTTGACATGACTTTAATAGGGCTCTAAAGTTGTTTTGTTACTATGTCGTTGATGTACTTGGCACCGGGCCGGCCGGGATGAAAACATTTACTGGCTCTCCAGGCTGGGAACGTGACGCTATCATCTCCCGCTGCCGGCGTATCGTAATTTCCCGAAGGAGTTCGTTTAATGGAGCCTGCTTTGAATGGGCCCGATCGTTGCGGAAAGGCCCGCGAGTGTACATGGAAAAGAGATTTAGTCCTTCCAGAAGTTCCCAGCCCGGTCGTTGTCGTTTTCCGGGAACGATGACGAAAGGCATTACTCCGCTACCGTGTACTTATTGGAGCAGAGCGATAACTTGAATGCTGTTGTTTTTATTCGCTCAATTGCATCAGCCGTACTAATCATCCCAGACGGTGGACAAACAACCCACCAGAGTCGAAATAGTATCAAACCACAAATCACGAAAATAGCGCCACTAGTTTGAGAGCAGAAAAAACAAGCGCAATCCTGTCGTCCGATCGGTTTCGCCATGTCGCCGCCTCCTCAATACACTTCAACCGGGGGCAATTAGACGCTTCGAAGCGGTTAGTTTTGACGACCACCTCGGAACTGCACCCCACCACACCGTGTTTCTTGATAAGCGCACGTCATCCGGTATTTCGCGCGCGGACCGATGTTGTTGCCGCTTTTAATTGGCAGCTGCGATAGGCTGCCGTGCCAGCCAGAACACGGAACGGGAGTGCAAGAACACGCTGCCAGTGAAAGTTGCACCCCGAATTGCATCATTCTGGCCGTGAGGTGGCCGGACTTTCCTTGAGGTTAGAACCGGCCCGCAGCCCTTGTAAAATCTCGCGGACATATTGCACCAGCCACCACGTGGCGTTTTCAAACCGCTGAAGCTCGCCTAGCAACAGCGTCACGAGAGCTTCGCTGCGTCGGGAACTACCGGGAATGGTCTAGAAGGAAGGCCGCGTCGGTCGGTTGACTCACGGCCGGCACAAACTCCGCACGACCTTGAGCCGGTGTGTGCGGGTAGTTCGAGACATCGATTTCGTTGCAACACGAAGCAAATGAGACAGAGTTCAGAATCAGAGCAGGCTGCCTGCTCACTCTCTGCAGGCCGGTTATCAGCGAACACGATTCAAGTGAGCGATACCGACGCGAAACAACAAGCTTGCTTTCAGAAAACAAAAAAACAAACGACGATCTAATAATAGATGTTAATGTCAAATCATTTCGCACCAGTGTTGTTTGTACACCTCTACCGGCGCACCGAACTGTCAGACGCGCTGGCACGGCGTTTTGATTAGAGGGGCGAGCGCTCGGGTTAGTCATAGTAGGCGATGCGAGTATTAGTAGGTCGCCGCGTGTCTTTCGCACACTGGATCCAAGTGGCGAGTGTGTATGCGTGAGCAAGCCGCAAGTTAGCATGTCGTGCCCCCAGAGGCGATAAGGTCTAACTTCTTAGTCATTATCAGACCGCAGGCGCAGGTTTGCTTCTATTTTTTCCTGTTCTTTTTTTTTTGTTCCGACTACCGACTACGTGAGCAAAAGCACCTTCACCAACAACACGGGCCCGGTTAAAAATGCGGCGATGAGGTAGCAGCAGCAAACCTTCCTTGACCTTGCACGGTTGTTTGCTTGGTTCCAGGCCTGGTGGCTCGCCGCATGTAAGCGTTTTTTATTTATTTGTTTCACTTCATAAGAGGGAGAGAGAGAGCTTCCCAAAAAACAAGGGCAAGAGCATGCCTCCAGCGAGTTCGATTCTGCTAGATCCAGACAAAAAAACGAATTTATTGGACCGCGAAATGCCACAGTTGCATCATCATTTCGTATGTAAATTGCTGGAAAAAGGAACCCATCGGGGTTTTCCCTTTTCCATTCCCGAGAACGGCAGCTGCTGAAACGTTTTACATGCGTCGGACACGTCACAGCGAGGGTCCCAATTAAGCACTCTCCGTTCCGGAGCGGTGAAGACCACGACGGTTGCGATAGTAGCTCACTCGAGACGAATTTCCAAATTTTGAAAATGATGTCCAAAGGAAGAAAACAACTTCACGCATCCCGGTGTTGCGCAATTTTGTGTCGCGATCATCTCTACCTGTCACCGCGAGATGATATCATCGCCGTTTTTAAATCAATTTTAACTGACGCTTGGTGCCACAAAGAACAAAACGCACTAATAATTCGCAATGCCCCATTACAACGTCATGATACAAATGTACGGCGGGGAATGGCAAGAAGAGCTGATAAAATGTGTTTCTCATCCAGGCCGTGCGTAATCAATGTTATCTTCGTGTCTTTTTTACGTTCTTTGCTGAGTTCGGTCTTCCCAACGGATGCGAACCACGCGCCACCCCGATTAATCGTACGGACAGCGCAACGCGTTCTACGAATATGCGTGCCTGATTAAACGTGTTCTTTCCGAAACCGTTGTGTGGCGATTCTGTTGCTATGCCGGCCGGTCGGTGCCTGCTTCGATCTGTCTGAATCACACACTTCACGTAAGGGGACCTATTACGTGGTGGAGGTTTGACGATCCGTTTGTACCGGCCGTCTGTTACTACCGAAACGCGTGAGGATGATGACGAGTTTAGAATTAGGTCGGGAGTAACCGTGATGATGATGAAATTTTGCGTGCAATTGACACTGGCATCAGTGTTATCACAGGGCGGCATGACGATTGCCGCCGTGAGGCACACACTTGTGCAATTAATGACTTGCTAAGTTTTTTTTAAACGCAACGTTGAGTAATTCTTAGGGAATGTCGTGTGAACTACGCGGGTATTCAAGCTTGAAGCTTGAACATGTGTTTCGGTGGCACTTGAAGAAACATGAACTGAACATAAATGATGAATTATTATTAGGTTGTAGTTCAATTTTGTATGACAACCCTGGTTGATTTGTTGTCCATTTTGAGTGATTCAAGCAATATTATACCAGAAAGTGCTTGTATCAGACGAAACTATGGATTTACCCACATAGAGTAGCAATTGGCAGTTTGAACATTTCAAAATGTAACTTTTCTTTCCTCCTTTTTATTCTTTGTTACGTTCCATGAACGAATTTCAATCCAAATTAGGTTACAAAATTGCTTTTTCTGATGTGTTTTTCTAATTTGTGTAATCTTGAAAGTAGAACTCAGATTTGCAGGCTTTACTGACATTAGTTAACATTCCAGTTTTGAGATGAGCACTCCAAATTGAGTAAAAGTTAGTTTTGAAATGTTTAAAAGCATTAACTGCGATCGAAAGCTAATCACGTCTCTAAAGTTTCACCACGTTGTGCTTTGTAATTTTGAAAGTATGACTCAAATTTAGGTTACTGATTACAGACAGTGACATCATGCTAGTTTCAATCCGCGGTATCAGTAATTTGCTTTTTATAATGAATCAGCTCATCACAATGCCGATTGGAAACCTATTCAACGGCCTTATTTCCTGATAAACCTAGCTGTGAACTGAGTGTCTATGTATTGGGACGATTTTTTTAAAGAAGCTTTCTCCTCAAGGTCAAACCATATGGAATTTTCCATCACACTGTGGCTCTTGCATGGGCGGGCCATGAACGTTTGAAATAATAAACCTCGACTTCAGGGAAGGCCGGATGCAGCATCGTGTTGCAATTCTGTCCGGAACGGGAGATGATCTTAAAACACATGCGTGGCGTCACCGATGTTTTTTTCTCCAACCGCCGTCCACTTGGAGACATTAGAGTCGCGCCGGTCGCGATGTCCGCTGTCTGGCAGACTAGACGCGACTCTAGTTCTTCCGACCGTTCCGACCGGGGCACCAACCCGGGAAGTTACATCCTGCTGCGTTTGGTGGACGCCCGGGACATCCGACCGGGGGACCCGAAACTGGGCCCGGGCGACAGTAAAATAAACAAATAATAAAATTATGGGCAGGTACTTTGCGGTGAGGCAATATGAATTGCTTCCCCGGGACCTTCGTTCACCTTCAGCACGGTGGGACCCCGGCGAGGGATCGGGACAGGGAGTCGTCGTCTTACCCGCGCGGGCAGGGCGAAGGTAAAGATTTCGGGGTTTTTTTTTTCTTCCCGTGAACTCTCTCGCTTTCTCTGTCTCGACTTGTCGTCTCAGCCGGGACAGGAGGGTATAGGTAGAGGCTGAGTATGGAATTTTCCACTTCCATCCCTGCGAACGCTGCAGTTCGTTGGGCGCTGGTATGTTATTTGTTTATCTGGCTGGCACTTCTTCCCGGGTTGCACTTGGTAACAGCATTCCTTGACAACACACAGTCGAACACACAGCGCTAGGCAGCAACGAACAGCGAAGAGAACATGGCGCAAGAAGAAAAAGGGATCGAGATCTGCCAGGCAGGCACAACACACCGATAGGCAATTGGAATAATAGGCTAAAGCGGGATTGATCCTCGGTGCTCGATGCCTTGAAAAAGACAACAGACAACACCCGGGCACGGAGGTCGGAAGGAACTGACCCTAGTGCAAGTGGAACTGAATTGGCCTCGGGGACCTCTAACTTGCACATGTTGCTAAGGGTGATCGGTTACGATGTTTTTTTTTCTCTCTCGTCCAATTCCAATAAGGTTACGGTACTTCTGGAAAGTTCTGGATTCTTGGAGATGCTCCCAGTTAGCACCTCGAGACAATGCGTTTATGGAGGCCACTATCCGCGTGGACCGATAACCGCCTTCGGAAATCGCCCTCTTCCTCGTTCCTGCGGCAGGTGCATATTGTTCTAGGTCCAGCGACGGAGAGGAAGTTGTAAAGCTTAGTCTAAATAAACTTTTTTACGAGCCAAGGCTCCACAAGCACGAGCGGAACAGCGTCTGAAGTCACCACTTGGCCATCGACCTCGCCGGACCCGAGCACGTCGTGACAGCGGCGCATGATTTATGAATCCGGCTCGAAGTACCAGAAACAAAAGTGAAACCCCTTGAACAGGTAGGTAGAACCCGCAGAAACGTGCTGAAAACGGGGGCCGCATGCTTCCGCCGTAATCTTATTGCCGGACAAATCTGTGAAACAACCAGAACACTGATAAACTGTGCCCGGGGTGCTCTTTCCCTTCGAGCCGGGCCTGTATCCGGCCGGGACCGCCGCTGATCAATCTTGGAAGGTTTCGTCTGGCATCTGTCGCAGGACGACATTAATCCTTTTAAAAGCATGTCGGTCGGAAGAAATGCTTTCTTCGTGAGGCAGGGATCCTTTCGGCGTTTCTCCAAACCGCATCTGTCGCTCACCGCGACGTGGTGTTGTGACAAATGCCACTCTGAAGAATGCATGTCTAACGGCAGCGCGGGAAACGCGTTGCTCCATATGGTGCCTCCGGTGGTACGGCTCGGCATCATAAGCTACTAATTTATGGGATCCGCGCTTGAACGGAGTGACGGAATGCCTTTCTCTCCGCCGCTTCCCGAAAACATTGTTTTCCACTCCGCGCGTTTTGGTCGTGGGGAAAGAAAAGCTCGACTACGACGACGACGGCGCGACGAAAAAATGTGTGAAACATTTTAATTTAATAGATACACCCGCAGTGTGCGTGAGCTGCCAAGGAAGCGATGCTGTTGACTATTTGTTGACTGGTTTAATAGTGTGTCAGATTAGTGAGCGTGCGTTTTTTTGTTGTTGTTGTGTGTTTCGCCTCCGTGGTGTCTTGTCGTGCCGGAGGGTGCGCGTGGGAAACGCGGTGGACAGATTCCCAAGATGCAAGATTACGTCAATATTAATGGGGCGCCGTTTGGCGATGCCGCGACAAAATGGGAACAAAATGTAGTGTTTTTTTCTTCTTCTTCTTTGTTGCTGTGGCTGGTTTTGGAAACATTTGTTCACAATTTCTTCCACTCGGATCGGTGCTGCTGCCGTGTGACAGATGTGGACGTGTGAGTGGGAGATATAGGAGGAAGGGTGTTCTAATTTCTTATGCGTACCACATGTTTCTTTGGGATTAAAATGCAAAACGAAAAAAAAACACGTACTAATGACGTTTTTTTGGAGTCAGTTTAAGTAGGAACAATGTTTTTTTGTGCGTTCTGGGGATTTGAACAGATTGTTTAATTTAATTTGAAATTCCGAATGCAAACCAAATATTTATGATCGTTGCTTATGATCTGTAGTATAGCTATACCTAACCTAGGTATACTTATTTGATTAATTACATTGGAGTTTCAATTGCTAACCTTAAGACGTTTCTTAAGACGTTTCTTAAGACGTTCCTAAGACATGTTCTTTGATTTGGAACATTTTGTTGTGTAAGTGAGTTGTTGTTCTTGAATAAGGGTTGTTATTGTTTTAACAAGAATGGAAATTTAGACGGGAAGAAGTAATGGAGATCTTTGAGGCACCAACTGCAGGATACACTCGAATTTTGGAGGTCAGAATCGTTTTAATGTATAGAATAAAGGTCTAGAGCAGGTGTTTCTACTTACACTATAGCTCTGATAGCACCAAATGACATATTGAAGACCAGATAGCTACGTATTTTCAGTTTAAAAAGGTTATTGCTTGATTAAACCTTGTTGGTGAAGTTTTTATGTTCCTGACATGAAACTTGGAATTTTAGTGTTTTTCATACGATTTTAGATTTTTGATAACCTCGGTTACATGTTTACCTATATGAGTTTTCAAGATTGAATAGATAATAGATTCATTTTAAATACTTTATAATGTTTTAATGCGCATATTTTGTTTAGATTGCTATGAATAGTGATGATATGCATCAATTCTGAACGATTCCAGCTCAACTCCACAAATGCCTATCCAAACTTATCGGAGAAAAATAGTCCTATTCTACTTTTTCCAACACATCTTCTCCTTCGCCACGCATTTGCGTTGAGCCTCAAACGCTGCGCTGCTAATTTGGAGGTTTTCAGGAAAACACAAACAAAAACTTCCACGAAATGCGTGCTGATGATGATAAGCGTGAGGGCGCTAGGCCGTCTTTTCGTTCTCGTTCTCTTTCGTTCCGTATCGTTCGGCTCGCTAGAAGCGCACCCGCAGCAGCAGCAGCAGAAGGTAATTGCAGCGGAAACCAATTCCAGTGCTGTTGATTCGCAATCAAGCGGGCGTAAGCAGGCGAGCAAACAACACAAAAATCGAGCAACAAATAGGCTAAAAAAGTAGTAGTGCTTCCACATTTCGATTGCTGCCCACCTGGCAACAGCTGATTGCTGGCGGGCGCTCGTTCTGATTCCCAGGAAAAGTAACAAAGCAACGAAACAAAAAAAACGATGGATGTATATGAAACATGCGTGGTAGCGAGAATCGCTGCCAGCGGAACGGAACGGAAGTAACCTTGAGGCGCAGGCTGGCTCGCGTAATCACTTCTTGCAGCGCCCCATTAGCTCATGGAGCATAGTCGCGCACACAGAGCGTTTTTTTGTTGTTGTGGTGCCTGTTGTGTTGCTGCCCGTTCTTCTGCTGAGCCTGCGTAACGCACAAAGGAAACGGTGTGCGCGCGTGAAGTGGCTGTGCTTTATCGGCGCAATGCGTTCGATGCACCCACTGCCAACCGGCATGATTCATCCGGACGAGGCTTCCCTGTCCGAAGGTGGTCCACCTTCGACGCGGCACGAAGCGAACAAAACCACGGAACCGCGGAAGTGAAGAACGCATCGCACCAACCCCACCAACTCCATAAAGGAACACCCACGAGGTGTTGCGATTGATTAAAAGCGGAGAAAGAGCCCGGGGTGGAACAATACGGGGAAGAATGCTTTTATTCAACTGTGTCTCCTGGAGACTTCACTTCCCGAGAGCAGTTCTCCTCAAAACCCCACCGTCGCCATCGTTTATGGTGCGGCAGGGGTGAGGGCCGCAATCTTTGTTCCTTAGGTTTCGACGGATTAGGTGCAAATGCCGTCCCAGACGGCGAAGCCTGCCGGTGACGGCGACGGAGGCTGCCGATGATGGAGAGAGGCTGCTTTCTTAATGAGAACCACATTACCACCGTCGCGACCCTGGGCTCGGTCAGCGCGAAGTGAAAATTAAACCATGCCAAAGACGACGATCTTGCGTTTTTGCTGCTTGTCCTCGGGAGGGTGTGTAATTATTTCTAGCTTTTCACATTCGCCCCCTTCACCGTAATCTGCGCCTTCATCAGCGCACCGGATCTTTGGCTTTGATGTGTGGCGCTTTGTCTGCATGTTTTTGCTCGCCCTTTGGGATCGATCAATCGGTAGATGGTTTTCTTAAAATATTACAGTACGAAGAGGTGGAGATGGCTTTTTGGAATATGAACAAAAAAAAACATCAAAGTTAAGGTGTTACAATGATGTAAACTGCAAGAAAAAACTTTGATGTTTTCTTTCTAGTTGAAAAGAGAGGTCCAAGTTACTTACGATTGATAATGATCTTGGAAGGAACACAATAGGATAAGTAAGAAAAACCCCTCTGCCCAAGACTCCACCCAACACAACTGGAATTAAGAAATAACCTAAATAGAAAAGGTAAATAGTGAAGAAACAAAAGATTGAACAATAAAACAGGGAAATTAGACAAAACATTATATAATTTATCATTCATTTGTGAAAAGAAGCATGGAAAGTTATCCAACATTAAATACTAGACGAGAACGAAAGTCGTCTTAAATTTCTGATTGAATGCAAATGTAAAAAATATATAAAAATCACTACTAAATGTACGACATGCTGAAAAAAATGAGAAAGAACATAGCAAACTGAAGGAAACAAAAGAAATATAACTAGGAATATAATATTTAATAAATATACTAATCATTCGTAAAAATTATTGCGAAAATTATTTAAAATTAAATAAAAACACGATAAAAATGAATGAGAAATATACATTAGTGTAAACAAAAATCTTTTCAAAGTCAGTAGCACAATGTATTTAATACATAAGATTCAATTGTGAATGTTTTTTTTAACGAATTCGTTTATGATTTGTTTTTAAAATGACTATCTGATTCAAAACCCGATAATAACAATTAAGATATCACTTGAATCAATTCGAAAGTATCAAATTCCGTCTGTTTCGATAAAAGAACACAATATGTTGTCAACTTCTAGCACCATTCCCGAAAACCAACCATCCACATCTGAAACAAGCGTTAGCAATCATGCGTGTTACTGCTTTGAGGTCTCCATTCCCGAGTTCGAACCCTTTTATATTTCGGTGTGGAAATTCACCACCACCAGCAGCCGAGAAAAAAGTAAAGGATTACGCAATAAAAGTCAACTTCATTTGGTGGCGATCATCATCAACAACACACGGCGTACAAATTTGTGCCGTTGCAACAAAGACCCGCATCCGGCACGGGTAATGCATTTGGTACCGGAGCCGGAAGCGAGCCTGGCAACGCGGAGTAAATTAGGATTTTGAGGAGAAAAAACACGAAGGGGTTAGAAAGGGTGTGTGTGTGTGCGCGCGAGTGTGTTGGTGAGTGTCCTTGGGCCTTCTTTGTGTTTCTTTCTCTTCCGTTTTTTGTGCGTTTCGCCTTCACAAAAAACGGATCTTTCCCGTGTCCTTTTCACGGGTCGGTGTGTAGATCCTACTCCCAGTATGGGCGGCAATGGGATGGGCGATGGGTTGATTTATGCCCCTGCTGCGGTCGGTCGTTCGGCATTATCGAGGCGCAGTCAATTAGGCATTGCCACCACCACCGCCACCCCGACACCAGCCCGGTGACACCCGTTTCCAACGGAGGGTGGCTTAAGCACGCCCGAAAACAGCCGGATAAAACGGTTTTCCATCATCCACCGAAAATGTGAAAGGGTTTTGTATTCTCTCTCTCTCTCTTTCTTGTTCAAGTTCCCTTTTTGGTATGGGGAGGCCAGGCGGCGGCGTGTGTTTTACGATTCTGGTGTGTGTGCGTGGCCTTTGTGGTTCCATCTGACAGGAGCGGATGATAATAAAAGGCTTTAGTCGCCGGAGAAACGCTTGCCGGGATATATTTTTTTTTTATTATGATTTAATGTTTTAACAGGCACGTGTTGGTAGTTCGACCAAATAAATTGCGGCTATTGTGAGATTAAAACATGTCAAAGTGATTTGTGTAAAAATATAACGTTAAATTTCTAACTGAGTGTTGAGTGAAATGAAATAAAAAAGCTAAAATGCATGCTAAATTTGTAAAAATGGCATTAAAGCACGTTAAAATAAAAGTTGAAATCTATTACTACTGTTTATTTAGAATGAATTATACAAACAATACATATAAACCTAAGAAAATAACAATAATAAGTTGGAACATCAATAAAAATGAAGAAAAAAAGCAAACATAAATCGTTGAATGTAAAGGAAAACAAAAACAAGAACAATGAACTATAGCTTATTGAGTCCACAGAATGGTAAAACTTAAAGAGGTTGAAAAAAGACCATCAATCAGATAAGAAAACGAAACTTGGAAAGTAACTGAAATGGGAGCAGTATTTCGACTAAATGGACAACATGTATTCAAAAGGATAAACTAGCTTGGAATAATCATAATAAAACCATAACCAAGATTTCTGCTGCAGAGTAAAATACATGATAAAAAATGATGCAATGTATATTGATAAGATGCAAGAAATTGAACAAAAATATGAAAAAAATGAAATAGATATGCAGGAGCCGGCTAGAAGCAATCGCAACTCCGCTTAAAAGCCTTCCAAAACAGTACGACGCATTAAGCCGTTTGGCGAGCTTTATGTTCCAGCAACTTCCTCAAACCCATAGCTACCACCAGGAAATGCGTGCACGGTGACGATTAATGCAGGCAGGCAGTGGAATCGCTACGCAGTTTCTCCAACGCATTACCTTCCTTTTTGTGCCCCCCCCGGAACACACAACGGAAGCGGCAACCTAAGAAGGCTCGAGCGTCATTTTGTCATTTTTCATTTGTTTACGCATAATGATGATGATAATGGTGCCCGTTCCCGTGGGATCCTGCACATTCGGGTTCAGAAAGGGGGGCGAACAAACTGGTTAAAAATATGAAAACATCCCGAAACGATGAGAATAAAACTACAGCAGACCCGCGTACGCGTACCTAATTTCGATTGATTTCCTTCCGTGCCGTGTGGCAGTTGGCGCTGGTAAAATTGAAAAAGAATGCGCCGGCTGACTTACGGCTGATAACATTTGTCGAATGCAGGAAACGTACCGCGCGGGACGAAGGCTCAACTTTCGATAAGCCCGCGCTAAATGAACCCTGAAATGATGTACGGGTGATGGGGTCGGGTCGAACCAGTTGCGTCCGGGAATATTGACGAAACTACCCCGTTCTTTTTTGCTTCCTCGCTGCGGGAAACGTAGCAAAGCCGGTCACGCATTGACCTGCGGCATAATATATTTATTACTTCCGAGAAAACAACCCCCGCCACGGAGAGCGGTTCGGTTTTGCGATGGCGGGGTGATTTCTCTATTTCGGGTCCTTTCCAGGGCTTCCGCGTTCAATAACTTTCTGTGCTCCCGAATGGAGTAGGAAATGGGCACATTTCGATGATACCGCGCAGTGCCTGCGCGCCGTTCTTTCATGCCGGAAAACTATTCATCGCGTCCATCCGCGTGTGTCTGTTTTCTGGCCCGGTCTTTTGCCGAAGTCCTCCGGCCGGCCGACGGGTGCACGTGAGAAAACGATTTAATTTCTGCCTCCACGCAACGGCACGGCGCGCAAGTGAGTCATTACGGGAGGGGGGCTTTTTTTCCGGGCGCAAATGGCGGGTTTTCCCCCGAAAACGGTGAATGATAAGGCATCACTTTTTAACTGCCATTTGCCATGCCCGACACGGTCCGGCCTCCGGTGGTTGGAATAGGTGATTATTTGTTCGCTTCGGTGGCCCAAAACAAACCCCACTCCGGGGGGGGGGGGGGGGTGGTGTATCGAAAATTAATATCCACTGCAGTGTTGTGTTTGGTGCGGGCGTGTTTGGGCTTTCGAGCCGATGGCGGGTTTTCCCGCTTCTCGGGGGAGCCATTGCGGGCTCCCGGTGTGTTGGTGGGGATGAAATAATTATCGCACTGTATGTCATTCGATGGATGGTGATTGGGAAAGTGATGGAAATTGCTGCAAAGGTATATTGGATGAGTTTTTGTTATTTCGTACTAAGCAAAATGGTGAAAACTTTGTTTGTTTCGCTAAAGCATGAACATACAACAAATAAACAAAACAGAGTTTTAATACAATTATGCAAAGTAATCATACCGAATAGAGTTGAAGGTTTACAAAAACAAAATATAAGCTTAGTACAACACGCTACCTAATGAAAGAAATGAATGTTACAAGATCAACGATGGAAAGGACTTAGTTCTTGCTAAAAACGAGCATAGAAAATGAAAAATGTATCAGAACGATAAATAAATCAGTAAAAATATTTGAAAGTAACATAAAAAAGCGTTTTTACACAAAAAGACAAACGAAAAGGTTTTTTTGGTCCGTAATGGTCAATAAACAAAACAAACTAACTTAATTGTTTCTAAAAAATAAACAATAAAAATGTAATAAAAATGAGTGTAATAAAAATGAAAATAAATTGTTTTTTATTTTTCAAAAATATGTTGAATTTAAAATAAAACATTAATAAAATCAAGGTTTCCGTAATAAGAAACAAAATCTACAACAAAACCCTAACTCAACATGTTTGCAATAATTCGTCAAAATGAAATAACCAATTCCTATTTTGGGACTTGAAGATCTCAATAAAAGTAAAAAAGGTAATAAATCAAAACATACTCAATTCGCTTATCAAACGATCACTAAACAATGGTAAAAGGGAAATCTAATCGAAGAGAACGTAATAAAATATCCTGCGCGCTGCTCTCACTGGAAACATTTATAAAGTGAACATGTAAAAAAAAAACTACCGAACCAACCTACTACAACAAACTGAAACTCAATTGAAGCGGAAAAACACACAAACTTTCTGCAAACAGGAAAGACAATCGGGAACTGTTTAACTCGCGAAAAGTAATCAACATACGAAGGTTCCGCCTTAGAACAACGGAAGCCGTAGCAACAAAACTCGCCCGTAAAGCAGTAAAACTTTCCACCATGCATTCCAAACAGCGGAAAATCAATTTTAAGTTCGTTCGGGGCGATGGGTGTGTGTGTGTGTGTGTGTGTGTGTTTGTGTGGGCGTTTTTCCTTGTTTTCCCATCCGAGCGGATAATTCAGTGTACGCGATCTCCACTTCCGGGCACGGGACCACATTTTGAAGAAATCGATTCAAAGTTTTCTGAACGCTTTTACGGGTGTGTGTGTGCTGTGTTTTTCTTTTTGGTTGTTGCTTCAACGCTCTGTTCCCCTTGTTACATTGTTACACTCGTTTTATCTCGACGGGAAGCTTCAACGCACGCACGATTATGCTCCAGCTTGTGTCCCTTACTGTCAACAGCCTGGACCAGCGATTGAAGGGAAAAGTCTGCCCGTGGCCGTGGCGTGCCGGGTAGATAAAGTTTAACAATACCTGTTTATACCTTTCCCCGTGGCTCACTTCCCCTTCTCAGCCAGCGTTAAGCGTTATTTCATGTTAAAAAGGATGCAGCGGGAGTGGATGGAGCTGGTTTCCGAATTGGTTGGATGGTTTTTGGGATGGCTTTCCGGTCTCGGTACGAAATCGTGCACGGTCGACAGGTCCAGGGTCAAACGGTGAAAAAAAAACAGAGCCCCCCCATTTTGCCTCGCACACACACCACAGGCACAGTGACATATCAAAACAATCAAATCGAAAAACACGAAAAACATGTTTAAGGATCAAGCGAGAAGGTAGAGTTTGTTCCGTTGTTCGCTCCGTGGCCGGAAGCGTTTGTGGAGCGAAAAGCGAGCCCGAGACGAAGGAGCGAACGCGTGATAAAACCCGAACCCCACACCACCCGGGCAGCACAATCTCCGTGTGCGATTTTCCACCACACTAATTTTCGAGGCGACCGGCGTCCCGACTCGGGGCTTATCGGTCATTCCCGTGCAACCGGAAGCGGGCATGGAAAGATTTCGGAAGCGATTTTCAGCCCGGATTCGAACCCGGCAAAGGACACTGAGTGCCGGCGAAAGTTGTTGTGTGCGTGCCGTGGCGCTATCTTCGTCCTTGCGGGGGTGCACACACACACACACGCACGCATACATGCAGAGACATATCAAAAATTATGCTCAGTTACTCGAACTGGAACGGTATGACGTATATGGTGTTTTCTTTTCATCGATAGGTGAAGAGAACGATGGTTTGACACGATCCAGGACGAGTGTCCTTGCTGCCTGGTTGCAAACTATCGATGGGGTTTTTTTTTCTCTCCGTCGGAGCGTTTTACGAGCGCACGGAGACGGTTACGAGCGATGGGTTGAATTGATTGACGATTACGATAACAACACATGCAGTACAATGTCGTTTTATGGCGAGTGTGCCCATAAGCTCGGTGCAATGTTGCGCGAAGATAGTTTTACTTTGCTGGAGGAGGGGGAGAAAACTCGTGTTGTCATTTCAGAATCATCTTGTTGTTTGGAACATTCCTATGAACTGGGTTGGTGTGTAAAGTTTGCTTGTTGATATGTATGATTCCTAGTAAAATATTGAAAATTTTGAAAAAAAAATGCTATAGTAGTTTATTTTTATTATTTCAAAAGACAAGCAATTTAACAGTAGAATAAAACATGCTTAAACAAAATAAAAAAATAGGTTTTATAGAGAAAATAACAAATAAAAAAATTAAATGTTAATAATCATAAGTAAAGTGAACGTAAACCAGAAAGCAAAAGAAAATGTAAAAGTCAGCAAAAGATAGGATAAGTGAGCCTGAAAAGTATCACCATGAGAAAAAATATGAAAAAGTATGACACACTTTCATTGTTAATTAGAGATAAGAATAATAACATTTTTACAAGCTTCGGCAGGGATTCGTGAATCCCTGAAGGAGTGAGTAAGTGAGCGAAGATTGACAAAAGAGTGAGATTTGAAATAGAGCGCACTCCGATTCTCACTCTTTTGTCATTCTATAACCACTCAATCACTCACTCCTACTCAACACGCACATCTCCAGTATAGACAACGTTACTCGGAAGTTAATTTGTTAGCTTTCAGTTCACTTCACTAGATGTCCTTGTATTTAAGATTCGCCACAGGGCGAATCTGATGTACGAAAAAGGCATTTATTCCATCACCTATTGCCGTTTTCTGTTAGGATAAACAAACAACTTACACACCACTCCATCTCGTCACTATAGAAAAGTGGCCGCTCTCGGCCGTTTATGTTGTCCTTTGCCGTACGATAATGAACTGATAAATTCGTCCTGCGACCGATTTTGGGGTGGAAAATTTGCAATTTTTCTTACCACCGCAGTGACCGCACCCGGATAACTTCATAAATCATCGATAGACTCGAACCGTATGTTACAGGGATGTTGTGGGCACAGGAGAATCTTACACGAAGTTTTATTAATACGAAGAGCCCAACAAAAACAGCAGCAGCAGCAGCAACACATCCAGGTAGCTAGAGCGCTAGACAGAAGGGGCAGAAGTAGAAAAATGGAACTCGAATAAAAATCGTCCCTTTTTGCGCTGGCTAGCCACGACGGTCGTCGCCGTCGTTCTCGAGCGTGACAAATGAGCTGTTATCAACGAACATCCTTTTTTGGCAGTTGACTCCACGGCGGGATCGGTGGGATCCTATCCGTGGCGACGATCGTCGTAAGGCGCAGAACCATCGTCGGGATAATAAGAGACGATTAGAAGATTTGTGTAGCTTGTTTGGCTCGGACGGGAGTGGAAAATTAATTGATATCTTCACTTCACGAGCGTGTTAGTTTGGCCGTTCCCTTTTTTGTCTGTTGCCTTGTGGAAGGTCTCCTTCCTCTTCATTCCCCAGGAATGGACACTAGGTTGTTCCCCGCTGGTTGTTGCGTTTTGGTGTCCCTGTACGCTTAACCCCGGGCTTTCGATAGATCTTCTATTTGCGAGTGTTTTTTTTTCCTCTTCTCAAATCAACGCACAGGGAACGATGAAAAGGTTTAGGAGATACTTTTTACGCCTTCTCTTCCCTTTCTCAAACGGGTCAAAGTTTTTTAAAAGTCCCATTCGAATTGAGGAAGATTTTCGTTTGACTTTTTTTTTCGCTTGCAATAAAAAGAAGACGAAACCGGTTTCATCGATTCATTTTCCCATCCCGGGTTCCGTAGATTCGACCGCCGGTGCGTATCGTGGAAGCCGTACAGGGGGGCCGACGAAAGATGAGAGAAAGGGACGGTGCGGTTGTTTACGAACTCTTACCCGCATCGTCCCGGGTCCTGTATCGCCCGAAGGATTTGTCCTTCCAGATTCCCCCAAACCAGGGTTCGTCCTTTCTGCCGTGTGATTCCCAAAACAAAATGATCCGATATTAAAATGTCTTTCAACGACCACTGGTCGTAATGGGCCATCGGACCTATCAAGGAAGAGGCCTGTGAGTAAGATTCGTTTTTTGTTCTATTTTGGGAAGAAGAGCCAACGAAATAAAAACTCTTTACACAAACCCCAGGGTGTCCTGCCGTGGTGAGCCCGGCCCGGAGAAATAAAACGAAGCAAACAGACACACAAAACAAATAAAGAAGGACACACAGAAAAAAATCCTTAACGAAAAACACGAAACAACTAAAACAAAAGAAGAAAGTAAACACCTCTTTTCTATGCGAGGTGTTTTTTTATTCAAACAAAAACGAAACAAAATAGAAAACAAAGGGAATCTAACCCCGGTGGTGCGCGTGCTGACGTGACCAGGATCTAGAAGGAAGCGAAACGTAAACTGTGTGGCAAGTGGAAAATTAAATTGTCCTTTGTTGGCCGGGTCCGATCAACTGAACTAAACTAAGCACAGCCCGGTTTTCCACTCTTTGTTTTTTTTTGTTGTTGGCTGCAACCGATTACAACCGGTTCGCTTTTTACCCGAGGGTTGGAATTGATAAACGTGAGTGAAAGTTTTCGTCCACGGTCCTAGTTCCTTGGTCGGCAGTCCAGCAGCTTCCTGCTGCTAGAAGGGTTTGCGATTTTTGTATTGTCCTGTTTTTCACTCTCTCCCCGGTAACGCAATCGGGATGATTGTGGGGAGTTTTCGGAGGGAATTGAATTTATTTTCTACTCGTTTTTGTGCCTCTATCCCGCATCGGGCGTCCTTGCCGCGTCCACATGGTTAATGGTGCGCGGATTGCAACAATCGTGTATCGAAACGCTGCTGCTCGGTGGGTTCGGTGGGTGGTCCTTGATTAATTGACATTGATTGTATTGGTACAGCCCAAATGGAATGACCAAACAAAAAAAAAGGAAGGACATTGGAACACTCCTCGGGGAGTTTTAAAACAAAACAAAACGAAATAAAACGAGGAAATCCTTCTCGGTTTAATCCTTTTTCGCAAATGAGCACCAGCTGGTTCCGGTTGTTTTGTTTGCTTATTCGATCGAATCGATGGATTATTAGGCTAATGGAATGAGGTTGGGTTCTTCCCGGAATGGTGATTAGATGGCCACAATTGAGGATAGCGGAAAAATTTAACTCTCGAATGGTTATTTCAATATCGTGGGAAGATTTTTTAGTAAAATGAAGGCGGCGATAAGGAAATTGCAAAACAAAAAAAAATAGAAGTACAACAAAGAAGAACAGTTAAAATAGGTAGGAGCAGGAGCAAGAGTTGATATGAATTGCAGTATTACATTAAAAGAATGTAATAATAAATCAATTAATAAAAAGTCTAATCGAATCAAACTCCGGATATGTAAGGTCTGTTTATGCGTATATTGTTTAGTTTTTGTTATATTTTAAAGATATCTACGTTTTGCTTCTATCCTTTCATTTATTCCTTGGTTTGTTTTTTTTATTCGAAAATTTATCAATTTACCTTTTTAATGGTTTATTTAATTCATTTCTTTATGTGCTTTCATTTACATTTCCTTTTTCTTTATTTGGTGTACTAAAAGTCATCTGTACAAGAAGTCTCATTCGATGGAATAGGAAACGCTTCAACGATTTGTGGCAACCGGTTTGTCTTTCGAACTCACCTCCCTTTTTGGTCGAAACACTTCAAATTACAACCGGTTTCAAGTTTATTTTACTTCCACCCCGGTGATGACGTGACCGGGATGCAGAAGAAGAAAGACCATCATGCATCATCATCATCACCATCAGCTGACTGATCGATCGATCGCTTCAGCCCGGGCTCGTGTCGCGATTTGAATGCAAACCGAACGGGACCACAACGTTGGGCGTTGAAAATAAATTAAAAAATATAATAAACCCAAACAAAAGTGCACAAACGAATAACAAAAAAATGCCTCCGAGGTATTGATTGCGGGATGTGTGACTCGAAACTTTTCGGTCTCCTTCCTCCTGGTGGGTGGGTGGGTGTGTTTTTTTTGACTGGGATGCGTTTTGTTTTATTATTATTGATGCTTGTCCCGTGCGAGAAGAGCTCCACCGGGGAGAAACAAGTTGACTCCATTTGCAAAGACCGGCGGTGTCAGGTTCAATCACCTCGTCGTTCGGTGGGGCAGGAAACTTCAGCCGGTGGTGGTGGTGGTGGCAAAGCAAACCCAACCGCCCCGAGGGCAGCAACTCTTTTTTGTTGTTTTGTTCGTGTGCTTTGTGCTCAACGCGCTGTCGCTGCTGTTGCCGCTGTCCGCTGGGTTGAATGTTGAAAGCGCAAAAGGTGCGCGGGCGCGCTTAGAAAGAAGAAAGTTTTTACGAAGCAAAACTCGCGGCGCGCCCGGCAAGGGAGGAGATGGGTGTGTGTATGGAACATGCATATGTGAGTGAAGAAACGAGCAAGAAGAGAGGGAGAAAAAAAAACGCCGAACCCAACCCGGAGTTTGGCAGCAGTGTCAACAGTGACACCACAGGGAAGGGTGCGTTTTCTGTAAATTCAAATCTTGAAAAGCAAATTTGAAATGTAAATGCCGGTCAGCGCATCAGCATCAGCTGGAGGCAGAAGCGGCAGCGGCAGCAGCAGCAGCTTTCACGCACGGCACAGACCATAGCATTGACATCGGGGAGGATGGAACGGTTGGTCGGATCGGAGGGAAAGTAAATACGACCCGAAAATAATCATAAACGATCGCACGCACAGGGAACGGGCGCGTTTTTAAGGAGCTGGGATCGCTGGTGCGCTTTTGCGCGGCTGAGGAGAATATTAATCGATTTGTTTGTTTATTTTTTATCTTTTTATTACTTACTAAGAGATACTATGGATCTTATGTTTGGCTAGATATAGTTTGTTTTCCACATTTATGGTGATTTTTCAATCTTTTTAAAGTTCTTCGTATCACCAAAGTGCAGCTTTTGTTTAACATTTGTTATATTTTTGTTTCCGTGCTTTATTTTTTATATATTGTTATGTGTTTACTGTACAGTATAACAGTGACTGTGAATTTTAACTATCGTAATACAGATGTATTTCATTTTTTTAACTGCTTGCTATCAGGTATTTTGGTTATCAACATTTTTCTCCACTCTTATGTTTTATTGATCATTTTTGTATTGCACACCTGCGTATGCTTCTTGATTCTTATGTGACTTAAAATGAACAGCACTAGTCTTAAGTATTTTAATATATTATCAGTGAATTTAACACACGCTTCATTATTTACATTGTATTGTAACATTTTTTGTTAATTTTTGGTCTTCTAATGCTTCATTCGTCTTTTTCTGGCATTTTTTATTTGTCTGTTCCATCTTATGTTTTGTATTTCCTTTTTTTAATATTTATACGTATCTTTGCTCAACTTTTTCGTATTTCTGTTCTTATATGTTTCATTATTTTATTTCTTTTTCTATTCGTATTAAAACGATTACTCTTTGGTTATCATCTGTGCACTCAACTGCATCCCATATAGCGTCCCGAAAAAGGCACCACTTAATCCCGAGCAAACAGAAGCAGAAACCCGGTAGTGCCGTCGTGTTTATCAATAAAACGTATTGTGTACCGTCCCGGGTAACGAGCCGGCGCTGCGTCAATATTTGTGCCAACCGTTAATAATCCACATTTAAGCCCCCGGGGTGGATCGTGATTGTTACGGAATAACACCCCATCGCGCGTTCCATTTCGGTGTCTAGCTTACGTGCAACGGCCGGATAAGGCAGACCGACGCGACTCACACACACGATCATGAGCGCAAGCGCGCGCGCGCGCCTAAGCCAGCTAGGTCTTCCTAGGTACGGCGCAGGTCATTAGTCTTGGGGACCCGAATGGGGAAGGTGTTCCGTTTCCAGTTGCCCCAGTCGGCCGGTCCTCTCAGAATGGAAGAAAGCGTTGGGCCCGTCGTGGTGGTGGACAAAAGACGACTTCGCTTTCTTCGCGCGCCTCGCGACGCGATCACACCCCGACGTGAAGAAGGAGCTAATCAACTCTGTCTTCGCCGGCGAGTAGCCGTGGGGTAGGGCGCTCTAATCGCGATAATTTATCGCGATTGTGGCAGCCGTGCTGTAGCCGGCGGCCAAAAAGAAAGCTACGATCCCTGTCACCAGCGCTACCTGTGCATGCTGGATGCATCGGCGTCGCGATCGCCAGTGCGCCTATCGATCTGCATCATCCGTGCGCAGTATAATCGAACGCATTAGTCAGTCCGGCGTCTCGGCGACGTTATCTAGGTGTGTTGCTAGACAAAAATATGACCACTGAAGCTGGGGCGCAGATAAGGGAATTGTTTATTGTAATGATAGTTTTTTTATTCCTTCTTTCGGTCGTTTCTCTTGTGTCTTTCGTTTCTTTTACGATCGTCTGCTTTCGTCACTTATGTCTATTCCCGAACGGGCTGATGTTTAAATTAAGACGCAGTGAGAAAGACAAAACAAAAATAAAATCTACACTAGGGCTAATATTTTATGGGCAGTGGGCATAATTTTTCAAAACAAAAAAAAAACTCGGAAAAAGACCGGGTTATCGTAACGTAATGCTGGCGATAACCTTTCTCTCCTGTTTCTCTTCCCGTTGCGCTTCACAATCAATCACGAGGGATTTTGGAAAATTGGTACATGTTGGAAGGGTTCGCATGTGGAAAGGGAAGCCAGCGAATGGCCGTTACAGCTCGTTACTTTATCTTTAGGGGGTCATTTTCGGTAGAAAAATGGGTGCCTATCAACTGTAATGTTTATTGCACGATAAGCGAAAAGAAACAGCTCGTCTGCTTTTGTCATATTTTATAACTACTGCTTGCTTGAAATTGGATCATTGCGATTGTTTGCATATTTTTGTTTTCTTTGTTAATTTGGTTTAAAATAGATGCATTTTTTAATTTTTTATTGTCTTTTGTTTTCCTAATAGCTTTTTCCATCTTGTGTTCTTTAGTCTACTGTCTTACAGTATTTTTTTTATTTTATGTTTATGTTTATGTTTATTGTTCAGCCTTTTGTTTTACTAGTACTAATTCGATACGTATCTGCGCCGAAGAATTTTTTAGTAGCACAGCCTTTTAAAAATACTTATAAATCATATTTAAAATAAGATAACTATATCACGAGATTCAAATACACTAACTTTCGCATCTGATTGAACAATACATAGATGTATAAACAAGAAAAAAAAGAAATGATTTGTATGAAGCTGTCTTCCTTGTTCAGCCACTAATTGGATAGCTTAACTCGCGCTTCGATTTCGCTTCGGTAACCCCCATTTAACCAGCAGGATCCTGCGACCGTTCGGTCCGACATCCGACCAACCGGACCGTATGGAAATCATTATCTCCCCAAACAGCTGTTTTGCCATGCACGAGTGAAACGAGGTCACCATGCACCAGCTAGAACCAAAGCCGCGTGGAACAACACGGACGGAACAGCGTGTTTTACACACAAGCTTCACCGGAGACACCTAATTATCCGCCCGACGGCGACGACGACGGCGACAGGAACCAGCCGGACAGGTTGGGCCAGTTTTGGCGACAGATTTCTGTCGCTGGCGCGTTGGCTAACAGGATTAATGAAGTTAGTAGTTGGCCTGATTATCACGAGTGCGAGTGCGTTCGTACTCCGATCAATCCGTTGCGTTCGAGATGATTGATTTCGCCTTCAGTTTCTCACTGCGGAGAGAAAAAGACGGAAGTGAAATACATCCACCCGCTACGAACTCTCAAGATTCGACCCGAGCGCCCGTACTGATCTTAATGATCGCGTGATATTGCGATATGCAAATGAACGTGTGAGCATCCCGCTCCGCCCAAGAAAAGGGAGCGAAAATCGAACCGAAGATGGTGTGGAAGATAATTTTTGTTTTCGATAATTTCATTAAATTTGATTGATGTTTCTCAGCTTCTGGAGCACGCTTATCGCGGCTTTGCTGCTACCGCGTACTACGCGCCGGCCCTTTTCCTTTTCGCCGTTCGCGTTCGCCGCCCTGGGCCGGGGCTGTGGAGGTGCCGCTTCCACCGTCATCGCCGCCGGCGTGGTGGAGAATGTTTCTTCCAATTAAATTTAGACACGCACCCCGCAGAAGTCCGGCACCGCAGGGTTGCTATCTGCTACGCCGGCCCGCTCCACCAACCAATCCCTATCCCTCCTCCCAACACACACACACACACGCTTTCAGCAATCTCAGCTGTTTGCTTAGGAAATGCGATCGGTTCCGAGGGCTCTGATGCTGACGATGATGATGCTGAGCTCAGCACTATACGCGGAGGTTGCTCGGTTTTGCTGGATTGGGGAAGCCGGTTTACTTACATGCCCTCCCACTCCCCACCCGGGCACAATCGTTATAATGAACGCGTAAGAGCGTAAGATAGGGAAGGCAGAGATGGGAAAGAAGAAGAAAAAAACGGCAGCGCTACTGGCTACCATTACTGCAAGCCTCCCTCTCTCGGTAGAAAAGAATCGATAATCGATTCTATCGAGTCACCGTTCATCCACCTCGCAAGCGGCCGGGTTTCGGCTGGTGCACGGGGCTCGGTAGGACCGGACAGAAAAGTTACTTGGGTTGCTCCGAGAAGAAGTTTTTACATGGCTTACCACAATTTGTCATGTTTTTTTACCAAGTTTCGTAAGTTTTACAATCTTTTTGGGTTGGGTTATGTTTGGTTTTACAATTCTTGTTATGTTCTTTAGCTATTGCTTTGTTTTTTTTCTTTCTTTGAATTTATATGATTATCATATTCAAGGATTGATTGAATGTTGCCAACCTTCTTTGGCAGATTAATTTTTATTTTCATATACAAATTGATATTTGGCAAGTTTTTATTCAAAATTGATCATTTCTATGCAAGTAGCGTGCGATGTTAAAACTTGCTACTTACTGCTCATAATGTTTAGGTTGTTCACTTTTGTGTTCAATTTCTTTTCTGTTTGTATATTTCTTTGATTTTTGGTTGTTTCCATCATCTGTTCTCTTCTTCTGCTCTTTTCTTCAGCTTTTCTTCTTTTTTGATAGATTCTATTTTCGCTACTGCAGTTTTTGAAGAAAATATAAACTTTATTAATTGTTTTTTTCAATTTGTTTATCAGGTTTTCATTTTCATGTTAATGTTTTAAATGTTTTTAATGCATTTTAAGCAAATTAAGGTTATTTTTTATATATTTCAACACATTCTCATATTGTAGATGTTGTCCATGTTGCTATCGATCGTTTTTAAGTTGTGTTTCGCAGTTCCATGGAACTGTTCAACTCGCACCACCTTCTAACCATCTCAATGCTAGATCTTACCGGTTGCTGATGATAGGTAACATGCTGCGTGCTGCTACTAAGACCGACCCGCGGTGGAAACGGGAAAAGCTCCCCGTGCCCCGCTACCTGCCTGCCTCTTTAGCACCGTTACTCAATTACACACGTTTACAGCCACGAGACAAGATTCATGCGTTCGATCGTTTATCATCTCTCTTGCTGGTGCTGTGGCTATGTGCGGCTCGACACTGGCAGCCCGGTTGTGTATCGGATGGTCCATTTCCACCGCACCTGTTGTGTGGGTTTTGCGTTGCGTTACGTTCGCTACAAGTCGTAGGTGACATTCGGCGATAGTGCAGCTCCTGGATCGTTACATTGTCTCCCGGGAAGGGTCAATAAATCCGTAGAGGGACATTTTTGAAGTCCTCCTTCAAAGCAAACCGTCGCCCACCGACGCCGGGCCAGTGAGGAGACAAATTTATGCACTACAACACTCCCGCAACCCTTTCGGCTGGAACACGAAACGGAACACCGAACGACTGGCGTCGTCTCGATGACTTTGTTATGGTCCTTTGTTGCAACCGGGGGACATGGTCGACGAGGTCGAAAAAAGGCACGAGTGAAAGTGTTTCACTTGCCAGGAGCCGGGGCAGCCGGGGAGGACAAAGTAAAATCGATCGGAGGCTCCCGAAGGCGATAGGTGCCCGGTCCTGGTCCGGGGAGGGAAACAGTTCGAAACCAATCGGTAAGATTGGTCGGCCGGAAATTTATGCACCATCGATTGAAAGCGTCGATAAGCGTAAGCCCTCTGCTCGTTCCCGGCGCTGGGTGGTGTGGTTTTAGTTTATTGGTTTTGGGCGAGCGTTGTAAATCGAGCCCGGGAAGGTTTCTATTAAATTTTTCCTGCAACCAGAACCCCTTGAACTGATAGTTTTTCACCGCGGCATGGAAATAGTAGACATTGGACCGAAAATTCAACCGCCCCTAGCTTTCTTATCAATCCAATCCGGATCTGAACGGAGAAAGAATAGTAGTTGTGCTGAGCACCATTTATCTCGCAAAACGTCTCCCTCTCCACAGCGCACATTTGCTTCCGGAAGAGGAGAGTTGAAGGCTATTTCTTACATCGCCGAAGGACAATTTATTAGATGCCACTGCTAGATTTGAGCGGATGTAAATTGAGCAACGTTGGCAAGTTTGCGTTATCTTGTTTGCTTGGGCTTCATTTCGGCCAACTAAGCGCGCTACACACTTTACAGCCGTGCTGTCTGAAGGCTGCTTAAGGGCCACCTTAAGAGAAGTCATCTTCGGGCAGCTTTCCGCACTCGCTGCCGTTTGGTGGGTGCGATAAGCTGCTTCGCCAGCGTTCAGGTGATCCACTTTAACTCACTTTCATTCATTAGAAGGTTACGATTTCGCTCATTAATCTCCCATGCCCTTATCTCTGCCTAGTTGTTGTATTCTATTGGCTTAAATGTATTTATTTGCTCGATCGAGAAAAAATAAACTCTCGGTTTAATTTATAATCCAACACCCGACCGGAAGTCCAGCTGTACCTTTTGCGTTGACTTGGTGCTGGTGTAAGATTTTATCGCAAATTTTCATCGACGACGACGACGACGGCGGCGGCTACCGGAGCCGGAACCGATCGAACCGAGCCGGGCTTATCTTTGACACAATTAAAAGGGCCTTCCCTCCGTCCGGAACCGGTTCGGCAGGTCTGGTTTCGTACCGTTTGCATCAGTTGGGGCGTCGTTCCAGCATCTTTCCGGGCTCCAAATGGAATGGCGGCGGGTTTGACGATGATTTATTGGCTTGCGGTGCCGTTGCTGATGATTAGGTGACCTTTGGAGTGTTTTCTCTTTGTCGCTGTTCGATAGTTTGAGTGGAAAGGGTTTCTGTTGATGGTGTATAATACTTCTTTTCGGAAGAATAATGAGAACTTCAAACATGTCCAGCTTTTTAAATTATTCCATTTACTTACTTGATAGTACGCATGATTTGATCTTCTTTCATTAGATATAGTAATACGAGTAGTAATTTGGGATCAGAAATATCCAGAATTCTTTGAGAATTGAAGACTTTATTGGCTTGAGTTGAAGTTGACATTAAAACCCTTGGTGAAGATATGTTAAAAAGATGATTATTTTGAGAAAGTCTACGAAGAACTTCGACAGACTATAATCCATCCTCTCTGAGATATTACGAAACATATCTTTACCAATGGCTAACACGGTCCAGTGATGTTGTAAAGCTGTAGTTGGATATCCTCATTATTGATAAATACTTGGAAGATCTCAAAGTATCTTGGTCTATTCAAAAGCTCGCCTTATGATATGTGCGAGCCCTTGAAGTAGTACGCACAGTTCGCTTGCATTCTGAATGTACTTAGCAGAACTTATCATCACTGGAAAGCATAAAAACATGAAACGAAATAGGATCTTTTGAATCTAAAAGCTCATGCCGGTCACGTCCACGTCGAGTTCGGAACTACAAACGCTTGTGAATATCCTCCTTCGTGGAAAGGATTCACTGTGTTGTGATGGTTTCGAGAGCTCCAAACGTACTCATCGACTTTCCGGCTTATGAAAGCGACGATGCACGAGCGGTATGATATATTACATCTCTGTTTGTCTACCAAAATGGACGCCACCGATTCTCCGGTGACCAGCAAATGTCACAACACTTACTTGCTGGTTGCCGCGATGTCTAATTTGGCCCGCGCTTGAAAGGGAAAATGTGCGGCCCGCTTCACTTTCTAGCGGCGAATGATTTTGGTGCTACAAATTCAAAGGTTACGCAAAATGGGCTACGCATGACGTACGGCCAGCAAAATGTCAGACACCGAGTGGATGGTTTTGATGTGATTGTGAAAAGGGACGGTTTCTAGTGAAACTCGTATCACGATATTCAAATCATGCGGGCTATGAAGCCTCATATTTGCACATATTTTACAGGAGAACGAAGAACATATAATAGATAAATCATATATCAACCAAATATAAATATCAAATGTGATAAAAAACAGACTGAAGCCCACACAAAGAAGTGAAAATTGCATTTTTGAAAGTGAAACGTGGAGATGTGTAAGTAAAAGAACACACAAATAAAACCACAACTAAAAATAGTTTTTAGCAATAGAAACATCATTAGATTCATTACAGAGATTTAAACAAAACTCCAAACAAAAATAAAAATCGAAAAATTAAGAGTTGTTAACCAATACGATATAAAACTGGGAATGCATCTCTACCGAGGAGTGAAATCACGCACAGAAATAGTTTTTCCTTGCCGCAGCACGACTCCCATCGAGTTCGATCCCGAGCACGATACAATTTTCGCAATTTTCCACCAAAATGCACACTACGAAAGGTGCAATCTCGCACATGCAATCGCCACACCAGCTGCCGCGCATGGTACGCGCGCGTGTCCTTGAGGACCTGTGCCGCTGCTGCCGACTGCAATTTGCACGCATCAGTGTGAGTGTGTGTGTTTGTGCGTGTGCATCTAAATGCACCTCGGGCGCTCGGGCGCTCTAGAACAATCGAGAAGTGTTCGAGGTTTGAAGGGTGCGCCCGTACTTGAAGTGTGTTTGTGTGCGAACGACTGCAACAGCGACTGCATTCGAACGCGCCAAGGGCCCTTCTGTGCATGGGCCGAACTGTGCGTAGCGAACGACCCCCGTTTGGTGCGTTTGCGTGTGTGAGTTTGCCGGCCGGCTGTCAAAAACATCAGCCCGAAAGCCGTACATGCAGCCCGGAATGCAGCAAGAGGGAGTTTTCAAGGTCAAAGTTAAAACTTACATCAACCCCTCGTCCGGGCACCGCCTGCGCTGGTGGAAAATGCGCTGATGTGAGGGAAATTCTAATTATATGTGGCCGTGCGCTGCGCTGAGGTTGACATCCCCTGTCAGATTAGAATGTGTGTGTTTGTGTGTGGGATGCATTTGAGATGGATTTCGGGACGCGCCGTTGTTCGCGTGATGCGCGTTGATCCCTCCGCCGATCCGTCCCGGGACGGATGGGAGGTCCTTACATACATGCCCAGCGTACCAGTGTACCACTCATCCGTCCAGGATCCGTCATTCCGTAACGATGGTATTTATGCCACGCGTGAACGATGGCTCGAGGGCGGAAAAGAGTGAGATTATAATTAGCTAAGTATGGCGGATGCCACGTTCGGCCCTTCGGGAAGCAGCCAGAAAGGATGCGGCGCTGGAAAGTGACGAGTTCTAATTAAAACTGAATAGTGTGCGTATGTGTGCTGGAGCGATTGTTAAGTCCTCAGTAAGTCACATGAGCGGACTGACACGCAGCGTGTTGACAGAAGCGTTCGACGGAAGTGAGTTTTCTCTCTCGAAACATTAGACGACAACAAATAGTTGTAAAAATGCAATGAGCACTTTGAAAAATGGTAACGTGCATTTGATGAGAAGTTATGTAAATATAACAATTCGAAGGGTAAACATGTTTTTAAGATTACTTGCCATATTTGCACAGATAAATTTAATATTTGCAATACATTGTAAGTATTGTAAGTAAGTAATATTCACACATGTAAAGAAAGAAGTAGAAACTACTTTTGTGACTTTTATTAACCAAAACTAAATCAAATGAAACTTCTATTTGTAGAACTTCTCATACTTTCATGGTGAATTGTAATGTTATTAAAAAAACATATACAGACTAGTTGGGAGTAAGTGTTGAGAATAAAACATGAATAATGCAATAAATAATATAATAAGAAGCATGCAAAAAAGTCATCATTTTTACCTTAACATTAGTTAATATCGTCCTTGATGGAATTGTGGATAGATTTATAATGATTTTCATAAGATTTTTTGTTTTTTCCCAAGTTTTCGATGTGTATATCAACGAATTCAAGCATATAAATGAAGTCGAAGTTATAGATATATTAAACATTTCAGTAAAAAAGAAACAGAAAAAATATGTTAAAAACCTAATTAGAAGGTAAAGATGGAAAAATAGACTGGAAAATGTAAAATCGGAAGAAACAAAATGAGTTTTATATGTGATAGTAAACTATATAAAGGATGCGTTTAACTTTTGCTAGCAGTATGTATTATGTTTAATACAGAAAAGAAAATATAAAGAGGAAGAATAAGTAGATTTCTAAAGGATATACCAGGAACACCATAAAAGCACTAAAAAATGTTTCTTTCCCATAGTCCACGGCAGTAGCAAGGTACGAAAGTCAAGTGGTTGAGCAACTTGAGCGAGAATTACTTCCTTCCCTCGGGGAGCCTGGATGCCGTCATTGTATTCCACTTCTGCACCGGAGAACCTGCCGTTAGCTGCATTCTTCAGTTGCGTACGTCGGTGACACCGAGGATACACGGTGTCTCATTCTCATTAAGCCAGACCGGGGCTAATTATGTGATTGACTCCCGCGCAGCAGCAGCAGCAGCGGTAGTAGTCAGAAGCGCATCCAGTTACACTCGGTGCATCAAGCAGAATGCTGCTGCCGCCATAAATTCAAATCCCAGCAGCAGTGTCGGCAGTGTTTTAATGGCAGTCACTTAGGTTTAATTGGAAGATGGCACATAAAGGCAGGGTTTAATTTAAAGTCTTCCTCACCGCGTTTGAACGGTTGCGGGTGCACATTAGTTTAGGCGCAGCTACATTGTAATGTTACTGCGTGGAATTTGGGGCTCAAAATTGAACACCGAACCCCGTGCTCTTCTGCATATGCTCACAATTTGTGCTGCTGTCACCACAAAGTCCGTGCGAAAACGTGCGAACCTTTGCGTTAGGACCTTTAAGCGTGCTTTCGAATCGAATTGTCCCTTGCTGGCATTTAAAAACGCGGCATATTTGGCATTTCGAGCATCGCCAGTCCAGCTGCCGCACGGCAACCTTCTCCCGAACGCAAGGGTTTTCATTAACAAAACAAGAATGGCCACCCTTCGGACAGTTTGGAATTTGTTGGTAAAATTTCAAGTTCACCCATACGTACGCGTTCGCATTTGAAGGCCACGGGAACATACTAAGTGCGTATATGTGTGTGTGCTCGCTCGCGTTGTATGGGGTCGCTACTTCAAATGCAACCCCTATTTCGTTTTCACGTACATTTAAGCCAACCCGAACCACCCCCGGGTGCACTCGTCCCGTTGCACTTCCATTACGGATAATTGAAAGCTATCTGAAATCTGACATTCAATACTTTTAATTACACATACACACAGATTCTCCCTCTCATCTTCTCGTCCGGTCCCGGGCACATGACTCCCATACGGATAGGGCTTCTGACACACACATACCAAAACGTCGGCTTTGCTTGTCCATCACCCTTCGGCAGGATAAAAGCCATTTCCTCTCGCGCCGAACGCGCTCGTTATGTTTCCCACCCCATCTTGGTCGCAGCATGGATACAGCCGTGGTGAGCGAATCCTTAGAAGCATGGGGTGGTCAGCTTCAGCTGCATGCACGTATCCTGCTCCTGCTCCTGTTTCGCTCCCTCCATCGGCGGCGCTGCTGCCTGGCAACAGCGACAGTGTTGCGTCACAGCGCCGGCTTCCATCACGTTTCACGATGTGGCGAAAAGCAGCAAAAAAAAGAATCTGCAAACACAACCATCCATCGATGGCAAAAGTTTTTCCCTTTCAGGCGACGGTTTCTTCCATACAATGTCGCTGGCGCGCGATGGTTTGGGGGGTGTATTTTTTGCATTTTGTCAAGAACGTTGGAAGGATTCTGGGGAATGTTGCGAAAGTGAAACCCGGTGCGAGTGTAATTTTGGGGAATTTGTTGGTTTTCACAGAAAGCTTTTGATGCCAATTTTTGGACTTAACAATGACAAATAAAAGAATGTAGTTTTTTAAGGATCTCAGGTGCATCAATCACGAATCATAGAAAGACAAGAAAATCACAAGAAAATATATGACATCAACTGAAATACAAACTGTACGCCATAAAAGGCTAAATGTAGCTATAATTTAGATGCTATGAAGAATAGTGAACATTTATTTTTAATTTGATTTCAAATAAATGGAATAAATATAAGAAAATTTAACGAATGAATAGAATAAATAAATGAAACTACTTAAATAGCATTAAACAGTAATTAAATGTGTAAAAGCTTGAAATATCAGGGGGGGGGGGGGAATTTACGAAAACATGTATGTATGACAACGAGATAAAAAAAGAGAAAAATAATTACATAAATCCGAGAAGAGGAACACACGACACAAAAAACAGCCTAGTAATAAGAGGAAAAAATAATTTATTTTACACCTCCTCCGCCTCCTGCTCGCCGCCTTTCAAAGCAAAACTGACTGACATTGAAACCCCGTCATCATTTTTGGAGATTTCCATGAAAAGGATAAAGAAGATGACCAAGGGCTCGAACAGCGAAAAAGGAAAAAGAAAACGAAACGTATGCACGGGCGTGATGTGTGTGATGCGAGCCCTTCACAGATCCATGATGTATATGATTTTCATCTCACCGAGCGAAGTAGGTGTGTATATGTGTGTGTGGGGACACATCAGCCGCCTCACATCCTCGGTGCGATGTGTGTGCATAAGACTTCATCCGCCGGTAAGTGATATTGCGATGAAGCCGTGCGCCGCTCGGTTTCTCTGGTGGGCTAAGCTGAGCGATGTTTTCATTCCAACCAGCGACACCTTTAGTGCTTGTGGGACGATGTGTGCGTGCGTGTGTGTGTGTGTGTGTGTGTGTGACTTACCATCCGCTCCTCCCAGCTCCCGAAGCGCAGGATCACTTTGCTGCTGTTATAATTCTCGGTTTCGTTTTCATCTTCATCGTGTTCACGTCCAAACCAGCGGAGTTCTCTCGTGCAGCGAAGGTGTCTAACGTCGTCCGATCCAGCGCTGGGTTTCACGCTACGGAAGAGAGCGAGCAGAAAAAAAAACTCGCACACACACACTTCTCCTCCCGAAGGCCTTCTCGTGGTCCCCCATGATCCCGTGTTGGTTCAGTTCTCGGTCGGGTTTTTTAATACCTCCTCTTTGGATATCAGCTTTTTCAGAAAAGCCCTGGCAGACGTTAGTTGGAAAGACAGGCGAGTTCTTCTATTTAGCCGATGCCTGCTGCGGAGGTGGTGGAGGACGTGCTGAGGACAGATTCAAAGTGACACGAATATGTGCACGCCACGAGAGGAAGGCGTGTGTGTGTGTGTCGGGGGAAGATATGAATAGAACATGTCAGGCATGATGTGGAATATAATAGATTTATGTAGACACTTTGTCTAGTCATGTCGAGTCGAGATATCAAGTGTAACAATGGGGCCGGGTTCAGGTTTTCTTTCCACCTTTTGCTGGGACGGTGGAGATCGAGATCCAAGTGCTCCACTCCATGTGTGTGTGTTGATGCTTTATAAGGTGGAAAAATAGTTTCCACTCGAGCTGACTCGAGCGAACACGATACTAACGTGAGTCACTCTCCATGTGTGTGTTATGTCCCTTGGAACACGCACCAGCGATGAGCTTATTATTTAATGTCGTCCCCGGCCTGCCTGCGAGTCTCGTGGTGCAACGTGACGCGTGTTGCACCGCCACGCTGTGATCCACCTGACGGTGACGGTTTTGTCAACAACTGCTGGTTTCAACCGGGGGTACGACCGCCCCGGGGTCGTTACATAATCTTGATTATCAGCTTATCGGGTGACGGTGTGTTGTGGGCGCATGTCCGGACGTACTTGCCAGCGATGATTTATGCACTAACGCGGTGCGGTAAAGTGCACCAGAGCGCACCGGAGACGAGCCAAGCGCCTCCAAGCAACTCCACAAGGTTTGCAAACGGGTCGTTGTCAATAGTTTGTCAGGTGCACTGTTCGGATGTTGCAGGATGGCAGCCGGTTGGAATGGTTTTGCAAGCGCGCAACACACTGGGAGATAAATTTCAGTGACAGTTCATATACGTCACTCTAATTGGCAGTCCTGTGGGCCGGGTTAGGAGTTAGGATCATGCTGTTTAGGCCGACTACAGGTTTGAATTGATGCATGTAATAGAGCACCAAATCTAGATGGAGACAGTTGGTATAACGAAGATGGAATGGAAACTTTATATCCAAAGTCTTTGATAATGATCGGCTTATTGCAATATTACTTGAAGTATAGTATTTTTTTTATACAAGACATCTCGTTGGGATCTTCAGTATTCATGATAGGGACAACAACGGTCCATGACTTTGAAAATCTTATCATTCCTCCTTATTTAATCCAAACCAACCCGGGGATAGCTTGGGTCGTTTTTTGCCTCCCATTTCGGGGGAAAGTCCTTAAATGTTCATCTTCCCTGTACGTCAGCATGGTTGCTTGATTTAGAGAGCGCGTACACACGCGCGAAACATGACATGACAAAGTATGAAGCTGGAATTTGCCATACGATGTTGGTGTTGCTTTAAATTATGTATTTGGAGTCACTCGTTTCGTACTGTTGGATCCACGAATTTAGTCAACGCCTTTTCTCTGGATCCAATCCCAAATATACCAGATAATAGCCCGTAATAATTTATTTGGAACTCCCAGGTCGTCCGGGACTTGTTTTCGCAGGGTACGAGCGTTGATTAGTGTGCTGTGACATACGACGAACGGCACCGTTGCCATGGTGATTTTCTTCCCGAAAAAAACGGAGGCGTCCGACGACGTTTACAGGAGCGGGTTAAAGGATCGACGGCAGGCAACGCGTGACGCGCAAGGTCCCGGATTTAAGTATGCACTCATATCGCGTTGACAGGGAGGCGGTTTTTAAAATTAAAACCAGCGTATGCTGCAAAAAAAATAAGCAAACCCCACCACTCGAGAGGGACACTCGGCCGCTCCGGTGAAGAGCACTGGAAGTATTTTCCGGCGACGGGTTCCACTGGAAGAAAGGCATCTTTACAGCGAACAAAACGTCAAGAGCCATTACACGCCATCCACCGCGCGTGGAAACGTTCCTCCGGCGGGTCCACTTTGTTTTTCGGGTCCTTTTCCGCAGCAGGAGCTCCGGGAGCCTTCTGCCACTTGAATTCCAGGGTCCATTTGCCCGAGCGTCGCCGTCGGCTTAGTGAAATGGAGCCCCCAACCGTGGGTGGGCGTTGAAAAAAAGCGGTTTTTCTTTTCGTGATGCAAAATTTTGTCTCCGTTGTGGTTTTCTTCTGGCATGGGTTGTTTTCCATCCATGGCAAGACGTTCCCTACACACATACTCGGGGAGAACGACGACGATGATGATGACGGTCGTCGTCGTCGTCGTCCTCTTCAAGCTTGGGCTTGGGTTCGTTTACGGCCCGTGTTTACTGCAAAGTGCAAAAAATACAGTGCCTGAAAGTAATGGGTTTTCCATTCATCAGCGGGAGAGCGGGAATTTTTCCGAAAGAAAGGCTCCTTGTCGAGGGTGGAAAAACCCCATCCTTATCTTCCTTTCCGTCCCCGAAATCGAAGACCTAAGGCTGGAAAGACTTCAATCACTTCGGATTGAAATATTTGACAGCGCTCGGTGCTGTCGCGAGGCTCCACGACAACGCGACCGTGATGGAAATGATGAATTGTTTTTTTTTTTGCACTGCACTCCGCCGCCAACAGCAGCCGGTGGAGCTGGGATGATGGCTGGGTGGGTGAGTGAATGAAAAATGACACCGGGGGCCTGTTTTGGCGGAAGGTGTTAAAGTTGTTTTGCGTTTCTCGGGCGCCAAAGAGTTGTAACATTCCGAGAACGTTCGCTCCCACGCCATGCCCTCCATTAGGCAGCTACACGAATGTTATTAGGATCGATTTCCTCTCCAGCATGACTCCGACTGTGGATGGGGAGTTTTCTCGCTCCACGAACCGCTCAACGGCAGATAAGCAGATGATCTAATTCGTTTGCAATAACGTCTCGTTTTGCTGCTTTTTCAATTTGCGTTTTTTTTGTTGTTGCTCGCATTCCCCGGTCGTACTTTGCCCTTGGATAGCTGACAAGCAGAGGTGGGAGTGATCGAGATGGAGATTAGCGTTGAGCCGTCGCGTTGAAGGGCTTTTCTTGGGAGGGAAAATGTGAGCGATTGCAGCGATTCGCGGGGGGCTCGTGTGGTTGTCAAATTTCGATAATGTCCTAGCACGTGTGTCTGAGTGTTCACACCCAACTCCTAGGGGAAAAGAAAAAAAAACGCTAATGGAAATCGATTCGTGCTTCCATTCGTCGACGTGGCTTGACGCTTGGAAGTGGAGCTTATCGAACAGCTGTTTGTCAATCAGACGTTTCTCGTTTCGAGCCTGGAAAAGGAAAGTGAGCGGTGACTCGTTTAGGATGGATTGGTATACGAGTTCTAGGAGCTAGTAGGTAACTCCATGGGTTCGCTAGGTTTCCAATCATATCTTGAAGGTTATTAAATATATTTGTTATAAGAGATATTTGTACTAACTCTTGTATTAGACATTCACATTGTACTAACTCTTGTATTAGACTGTATTACAGAATCTAGACATTGAGAAGGTCATTGGAATACATGAAAGCCTCTGGGAAGTTCATTGAGCGCAGACAAATCTTTTGCTATAAGCTGATATTCAGTCTTATCTTAGCTATTTGCCAGTCTTAGCTTTAATAGATCTTGTTTCCCAGTATTATTGGAAAATGTTCTTTGTCTTAATCAAAGTTCAATCAAGATCACCAATTCAAGAACAATGTTCATAACAAGTTCCTCATTGAATTTCGTTCCAGTTATGCAATAGCTCAGTTGTTTATCAGTGTTCTTATCAGTTTCAAAGCTCTTGGGATTCATATTAAGTATATTTATAGAACTGGATTCAAAAGAACTCTATCCAACATCAACACATGAATGCAGCTCGAATGAATCCAAACCATAATGAATTCTACGAAACCAATCCTGTTTCGGCTTATTGTGAATGCTTAGAAATAAACACGATTTGTAAGGTTTCCTTTGCGAAAGAGAAACAAAAATGATGACAATCATTTTAAGTCGCTGCTAATCTTAATGACCCGTTCTTATCCCGCTCTATCAAAACCTCGTACGCTCTCCGTCAAAAACAAGCGTGCCCATGCGCCTTTATCGCACTCACTCCGTTGTTTACTTCCTGCACGGTTCCGTAAAGCTACCACTCGACCGTAACCGTGCAATTTTTGGGCGTTTTTTGTTCCGGCGATAAGAACACTCCGCAGGGCGTAATCTTCTCCGCCCGGATTCGCATTCTCATTAACCAGAAAAGGCACCGTGCCTGCCGGCGTGGCCATGAGTCTGCAGGAAGCGTGAAGAGGCAGAAAGCCGATGCACCGGTGGCGAATGTCCAAACACCATTCATAAAGCGCGTGTGTTTCTGACGTCTCGCGCGGACGGAGTGGACTGCCGAAATCACGAGCAGAAGCGCCCAGTACACGTGAAGCGGCAGATTACGTTTTCGGACAATCATTCGGCCGTAGTACACACCGGTGCGGAGATAGTAGCACCGGGAGACTCTTATCGTGCAACCGGGCCGTACTAATATTTGCACAGCGAAACCCTGCGGCGATAGGGACTGGTCAAAAGTGGTCTAAAAATAAGCAAACAAGCAAACCACGCTTGGTGTTGTTGTCGTCGCTAGTTGATGTTCGTTTATCAGCAACTCCCGGTCGGTCCCAAGGACGTGTCTGGTTGTCGGCTGTCAGCGATCAGGTTCAACCATTTGGTTCAGGGTCAATGGGTGTAACTGGTTCGCGTCTAGGGACAGAACCCCCGAAAAAAGCGTCTTATCAACAGTGCTTCAGCAAACGGTCCACCATTGGACGCAAGGAGTGTCCATCCTTCATTCCATTCGGTGTCATAGCGTTGGAATAAGAAAAGAAGCGACGATGATCGTAATATTGCGCTGTATTCTTCAACTCATCACCGGACCAGTCCCAGCAGCGGGTCAGCAGTGAAGACCTCGGTGGAGTCACTCCGTGTTTTCACCGCACCGTCCGACGATCTTGATCGCATGGGATACCGATACCGATCTCGTAGAGGGTGTCCAATTTAAGGCTGTTCCACTTGGCACCGGGTCGTGCACCGAACGGGCCCCGGGGGCACCCGCGAGGCCCCGTTTACTGGCTGGCAACAAACGCGGGCAGGTTTTCGCTGGGTCCCAGGTACGCAGGAGCAGCGTCGAATAATAAAACGTCGTGATCGAGGTATAACATAAATTAGGAGGGACCCAGGAGAAATAGGGTTCCTCCAACGAGGAGGAACAGAAAGGGCTTTTATACTTCTTTCTTTCTGTTTCGCGGTGGCACAGTGTGCCGGGTGTATACATGGAAGGTTAAAATTGTAGTATAAGAAATTGTATGAAGAAGTACCTTTCATTGATATGAATAATAACTCAAAAAAATGATATGAGCATGAGAAATAACAAAATAAAAATATAGCAATGGAACTAATGTTTTGATTAGGTATTTCCACAATTTGTTCTTAGTTTTCAGTTTAGTTTTCACTTAGTTACTCTTTCATTTAAATTTCATTATATTAACACATTCTACGGCAACTTTTATGAGCTATCCTTATAGACATTTCGAGAACTTAAGCTGTTATACAAAGAACATGAGTTTTAGTGAATAGAATCTATTTTCTAGATCATGGGAGATTTTTTCTGCTGTTATCAAGAATAAACTGTGGGAGACAAAGCGTTTTTTTCTGTGATCGTTATCTTTGTAAAAGTTTTTAATCGAGTTCTTTGTGGTTTTCATGTAATATTTTCTGGAGATACTTTTGGGGCTTAATATTCTATCTGAATCACTTTTACCTATAAAGAAGGAAAAAAATATAAAATCATTTTTTAACCAGCAAGTTTCTGTGCTTCGTCCACTGTGCAAGTGTTGGTAGGCACGATCGCCACTAGCGATCGACGGTACGCATCTCATCCAGCATCCAGCCACAGAACACACGTACACGAGGAACACCTTCTGCTGGTGGATGATGGTGCTCTTTTTGCTGCTGCTGCCTCTGCTGCTGCTCCCGACCAGCCTGGCTGATGATCGCCCGGGCAACGGAGAAACGATAAACAGAAGCCAACATACGTACACCACGCCATTAAGGAAGAGAACGCGAAAAAGAGGAAGGAACGAAAACACAACGAACGAACCTTACAAAAAGAGTAACACATGCACACGGCAAAACATTAGAGCGCCCGAGGGCTTCCAGAAAGGGGCCACGCACGATCGCGGGCGGGCGGCAAAATCGACCGCTGGGTTGCGCGTTGCGCACTCGGCACACTCGGCACGAAAACTAATTTCAAAACATAAATCAGCTGATTTAATTGTGCCCCCGCGGAACCCCGCAGCGTAGACGGGGTGATGTTGCCCGTTCGCCTCGCCAGATCGTTTCAGTTTCGTTTCGATTTTCGACTGCTCGACTTTGCGTCGAGCAGGAAGGCAAGAAGGTTAGGTGACTTGCAGATACAAAGACACACACACACACACATAAGAAATGGGCGATCGCACGTGATCGGACGTGAGGATCGTGATCAGCGTTTTCCAGCCCTCGCTGAACCGATCTTTGTACTACCGGCTACTGGTTTCAGGTCTCGGCAGCAGTCAGGCCATAAACCTCCAAGCCCTTGCCCGGGCGCAGCAAACGAGGGTGAAAAATCGATCCAACAAACTGACATCTCACATTTAGGAGGTTGGCGAAACTAGCCACCAGCCATTCGAGGGGGGTTCGAGTACGTGGCCAGGCACAGCGAGAAGCAAATTGGGAGCCAGTAGCTGACGTTTATTAGCATGTCCCTCGTGGAAGCACATGTAGCGCCGCTCGCCACTACACGGTTTACTGCAGCGACAGAACATGGGACGTGGTACGATTTTTTCTCTTCTGCCCCTCGTTGGACACGGTGCCGTATGCTGGAGTGGTGATTTTTTTTCTTTCTTCGGCCGGCTCACTGCTAGGTGAAACTTTTCTTTCCACGAGATAATTTAACCACTCTCTGGGCTTTGCTCCGGGCGCATGATAGGAGTAAGTTTTAATTGCTATCAGCGGATGCTTTGCACTGCACGGCGCTGTGTGGTTTGGGAGAAAGTGGCGTCGTTCTGGCGCCGGTTAGTTCAGTTCATGTCATGCTGGGTTTTTTTAGTCGCTCCAGGTGGCCTCTAGTCAAATAATGTGTTAATTGGAGGCAAGTTTTTAGAATGGAACGATTTTTAACATACGGATGTAATGGACGGGGCTATATTAATTAGTCAAAACAAGCACTTAAACAAGCAAACAATCACTCGCAGTTCTAATTTTCGTTAGCTTTGGAATGGTTTCAGTCCGAACTTTGCAATAAACAATTCATTTGAATGTTGGAGAACATAAACACAAACATGTAATAAAATGCTTTATCGAAGATATTGCATTGTAAGGACATATTGGCATAGCAAGATAAAACGTTTAAGTCTGTTGAGAATATGAAAGAAGTACTATATAATGAGGATTTGTAAAAATAGTGCAATATAAATACTTAGTTTAAAATAAGTTAATGAAAGCTATAGAAGAAAGGAGGAAATAAAATAGAACAAAATAAAACAAATTGTAACAACAAAACAAAGGAACACAACCATAGTTTCTGTATCAAAAGGGTTTGAATGATAAAACAAAATATAAATAAGAAGACGAAATAAACATTTTTCATGTTTACCTTAAAAAGTTAAATATATACTTGAAAATACATGCTTACATTTCCGGACGCGAAAGAAACTTATTAGAGTTTGCGCTCGATTTTACTCAAACAGAAAGAGCTTTGAATTTTTCCTGCCCAAGTTTTCGTGTACCGTGTTTGACGAAGAGTTTCCTGATTAAAATCTTCCCCGGATATGTAGTATGTGGGATATGCTTCTAAGACTCGAACGATACGCTTCGGAGGCTAAGACTCCGACATGACACTGCGAGACACAAACACACACACACGAAAGTGAATAGTGCGAGTTAGTTATTAGTTTGCTTAGCAAACATCACACAAACGCAAACTTTCGGGCAAGTCTTTCGGGTTTTCCGGCCGGGGAAGAAATGATGGAACAAAACCAGGGAGAGAGAGAAAAAACACTATTCCTAGTTGATGATTTCCCTCTGCCCGCTGCTGTCGTTGAAGGATGGAACGTCTTCATACGTGCGCCGGGCGAAGTAAAGTTTCTTGCAAACGGGTTTTTCTTTCTTCCCAAAACCCCGGTGGGAAGGACATTGTACCGGAGCCACAAGACATCGAGTGTTGGATGAGAACGAATTGATGATCCTTACGAAAACACTCCACCCTCTCCGTGGGGGGGGGGGGGGAGCGTTGTCAGCTGGGCGAAAAGAGGTGAGTTCTTCGCTTCGGAATTGGATTTGATAGAAAAAGTCATTAATTATATCGTTTTCTATTGGGAACCGAGGTTAGGTTGTTTTTCTGTGGAAGGATTGAGGATCTTCCTCATCAGTGCCACAACTGCTGTGCAGCCCCGTTTCACCCGGGAACAGGATATTCTTCGGTGTGTGTGTGCGTGTTCTTTATTTTTTCGTTTCGCTCACTCGTTTGCTCTGCCCGCCATCGGACGGGGGATTGATGGGAAGTTCTAATGATTTTTCTGGCAAAACCTGAATCCTGGATGCCGCACGTCCCCGATGACGATGAAAAATGATGCGACCCTGGCAGAAGGAGGAGGTGCCCAGCAGACGGGATCGGGGCAACGGAGGCAACGACAGCCGTTTTTGCCACACGCGCGGCCTCTCTGCGGGCAGGTTCATTTTCGATTCACTCTCACTCTCGCTCTCACATCCGCACGTTCGGATTTTAATTGTTTGCTCTGAGAAATTGACAGATGTGTAGCAGCTTTGACAGCTGATCGTTGCTAAAATAAATGTTTTGATGACCGCCAGACCAGGCTAAATGAACTCGGCGTGGAGTGGTTTGGGCCGGGCGGTGCCAACTGAGCACTTCGGCTCGGTGGAAAATCGCTTCAGAATCTGCTCTGGGCGCAACCCTACCGGGGGAAGATTAATGGCACGAATGTCCAATTTCCGATTGGCGAAGCTGGGGTCTGCGTTTGGCCGCGGTACTTCCGGTCGCCGAAGAATCATGACTAACAAGACGAAGCGTTCCGGCGGAACAAAAGAGCGCAATCGAGGCCGGCAAGCCACAAAGATAAGGCCGGAATGTTTTGGGACGAATAAGAGTTGCTAATGGCGGCCGTCGGTGTATACCAGCAGGGAGTCATAAAGAAGCGAGACATCTACCTTAGTTCTGATTCGCGAAGTAAGCTGGCAGTTTTGATTTAATAATAAAAGAGTTCTCAACCGATGTTGGCAAAAAAATGTTGCACTTTTGAAGTTATGAAGATCAAAATATTGAAAGTTTTTGAAAAATGAAGCAAATTTGCAAGTTTTGTTTGCTGCAACGTTATTATTTTTAATTGATGAATTTCTTAATTGCGCTATTGTTTTTTTATAGTCACATCGTTTAATTTTTTATTTATTTATTTATTATAAAAACATAGGAATATGAATTTGGAATAGGAATCCATCATAGGAGTTTATTGATATAATCATAAAGTTCTGAACACTTAATGAACCATATGAAAAATTGGAATAGAAGCTATTGGGCATTTCAAAAGTAGTTTTATTTTACTAATGCTATTTATCAATCATTTACCAAATGAATACGTTCGGTTATAAATGTTAGGTTTAATTAAGTTTTTAAAATTTAGTCATTTTTAAAGGGTACTAGACCGTTGTGGTTTTTTTACGTATTTTTATAACTTACTAGATTTTAACACTTACGGTCAAATGGACAGAATACTCCTTTGGTGCAAATCATGGTGTCAATTGACACCTAGA
>KB673312.1:3301818-3476522 GCA_000349145.1 Anopheles dirus | reverse complement strand
TATCTCTATCCGTTTTCGAGTTATAGAAGCTCAAAGTTGCAAAAGTGTCAATTGACACCAGATTTGTCCGTTAGTGTTAAATAACATTAGTAAACATTCACCAAGTTCTTTACCAAAATCTTAATATGTCCCTATTTATATCCGAAATCGATTACATTTTTGTTATTATAGATACAACTGCAAAAGTTTATGAAAAATAGATAATTTCAGAATTTCTCCGATAAACTTTCTCTAGTAAAATAACAAGTAACGTTGAAAAGTAACGTTCAAGTAACGTTGAAAAGAAGCCAGTTTCGAATCATTTTCCAAACGGGATAGATTTAACCTCCCGCTCCGGCTACCGACCAAAGGTTAAAGCTGGCCACCAGAAAGAACCAAATAAGAGCACACGGACAAAAAAAACACGTCGAACGTCATAATCGAAACAAACCTTTAAGAAAGTTTTGTACGCGGGGGCCGAACTTTTGCTACATGAAAAGAAAAACGCATCCAAACTGCCGGCGAGGGTGGCAGAATTAATCCCTACCCGCTCCGGCCATCAGCCACCCAACGAAAAGGGCGCCGGCCCATTGTGTGGCGGTGCTGGGGACGCCTTGAAAGGGAAACCGGCGAAAGCCGGGCGAGGTAAATAAATTTTAATGTCACGGTCATAATGTGAGAATTCTTTCATCTGCTTCCTTCCAGGCGGTTGTGACGCTGGTAGAACTTTTACTCTTCCGGAGTTCGTGGGCAGGGGAGAAAAGATTTACCAGAGTGTGAGGAGGAGAGGGGGAAAAGAAAATCGATCGGGTAGAAGTTTTCCTACCGGTACTGTTCCGTCAATCGACGGTGCGGAGAACGCAACAACAACAGCTCCGTTTGAGACCGGGTTCCTTCTCCCGACCGGGGAAGCTAGCTGTCAGCTACTCGTCCATATTATTCGCCCAGGAAGAAAATCCGTCACCATGGCAACCGGCAGATCGGAGCGGCAAGGAACGGAAAAACCCGGGCGCGTTCATAATTCAGGAATGAAAAATGAGATAATAAATTCAATTTGTACGCCATTTTCTTAGATTCGTTCCCATCGGCGGCCCACACACGGAAACGCACCAATACAAACCCATCGGCAGCCCACCCCACGCGGCTTCATTATTCAAACAAAAAGCAGGCCTAACGAAGCGCCACTGACACTTTCCGAAACAGTCGAAACAGGTGCACCGAATGTCGGGGTGACTTTCTCCGAAACACTCCGCTGCCGGCCGGCGGAAAATGAGGAAAAGCGGCGATATAAATCAAACGCCGAAAATGAATCGTCTTACCACGGTGGATAAGTGGCTCCCGGGGCAGGTTTTCCCTTATCCCGGTGAGCGAGTGCGAGTTTTTACGATCACACACACACTCGCGGCATTAAGGAGTGTCACCAGTTTACTCCAAATAAATCCATCGAAACAACATTAATCTTTTCGGGTTTTCCCCCGGCCGGTTTGGAGCGGGTGGCCAGGGTGGGATACGTAAATCTTCACATGCGGTGCCGAGCGCCCGTCACGTTATGGCACGTTAATGATCTTTTCTCCCGTACGGAGCGTGGAGGAAATATTTTAATTGCCTTCATATTTCCCCGAGACGCTGGGTGCCACAGAAGTGTGCCGGTGTGTGGCGGCATATGGCCGTTGGCGTTTGACGGGATGGGAGATGTGCTTCTTTTTCTGTTCGGTTCAGCTGTTCCGGTGCACGGGTTGCGCTGTTTAGAAGGTTCGTTTACGGCGCTACCGGACACGTTACAGCAACACTTACCCGAAAACAGACTTCGATGTAGTCGGTGGGCATGTGTTCTGGAAAAGGAAAAACAGTTTACAGCGCAGTTGAAGGGTTCAGAGAGCACCTTCTGAGTCTTGTAATGCAACACATGTTCACATTCAATTGCATCTCAAGCCAATCGTGTTCTAAATATTACCTATATTGTTCTGATTCTGTTTACAAGAAAAATTGGTTAGTTATGATGACTTGTTAGGCTAACAATGAACTGAAACGGATGTCCTACGCACGAGGATCTTTGAAAAAAGATTAATGCCGAATATGTCTACAACACTAGTTTGTAAATGGTTTCGTTGAGAAGTATTGGATGACAAAACAATCCTGCTTGTGTAGTTTTGGTTGCATTTGTGTTATTTATCTACAACTGCAGCACAACGTCCTAAAATCATCTAGGATCTAAATTTAGTCGGCTAATCTGGTTGACGAATTTAAGCCAACACTAGTTTGTAGATGATTTCGTTAAGGAGTATTGGATGAGTATTGGGATGCGTGACGTCTGCAGCACAAGGTTTTGAAATCGTCTAAGATTTTAATTTATTCAGCCATTCCGGTCAACGAATCTAAGCCATCTGTCCATCTCTGTTTGTTGAGACATTTCTGGTTGCCCAGTGTCATTCTGCTGACATCGTCATCTCACTCAAATCTGGAGAGTCTGATACACAACATGTTAGTAATGACATATGCCAAGTCATAAAACTAACTAAGTTGCTTCTATGTATAACATTATTTATCAAGAACCTCGTTTTTTTCTGTCATTTCAAAGGTGATTTCTTGAAAATCAGTGAATTTGCTTAACTTCACCGAACTACATGAATACTTTCTGGAACAATCTTATAAATCAGCTACAACAGATGCAACCCCGTCTATAGCTACAATCTCGTCCTGCTCCTACTGCGATAGATTGCTTATCAAGCTATGGATACAATTAGTCCAAAGATATAACGATACAAAGTGGAAGCAGTCGTAGCCGTATCGAATCAAATTCAAGCGTAGCAAAGCATATTTGTTTAAAGAAATATGTCCGCAACCCACGATTAGTCTGATAAATGTGTGTAAGGGTTTGTAAACACATGTAAGCCTCATAAAAAAATAAAAGTGAAATTTTTGATTAGATAGGAACGAACATCCATGTTGCTATCGGCAGTGAGCAAACGCAATCCTCCAAACATCGCTACCAGTCCTTCAAACCGCGCCCGACCATCAACAATCAACAGGCGACAGGAAACGTATCGTTCCGGCGTAGCAACGACGCTCCCGTCTCTCTTCTCGTTACCTGCGACTTTTACTTCCTATTTAGCTAAACTTCCTGGTTTATCTCTCCTGTATCCTCATCGAACATCCATTGATCCTGTGTGTGGGCGCACACACAAACACACGCGTAGCATGTGTACGTGCTCCGGAAGGAAGAAATACGCACCGGGCGCAGCGCTGTAATGGGAAAACTTCTGTCTTATCGTAATTTTTCCATCCGATTGAACGGGCGAAAGTGAATCTCCCGGTGCCGGGCTCCGCCGAGCGGGAACCGAGGGGGCCATATTTCGCAACCCGATTATCCTGCCCCTTCAGGCTCCGGCCCTGCAGGAGGGATGAGGAGTTTAAAGCACTTACCTATTGCGTCGTTACCCGGGGCGTCGTCGTGATGACGTAGTTCGTTCTGACACAAAGGAAACCCCGGTAGGAGGCCCGTCACTGGTACAGTACAAACACCAGCACACACATACACACACCCCCCGGATAGGACGAGCGTCTCCATTATTACGCTGTATTGCGTTTTATTTTTATTATTATGAAATTTTTGATGCGATTTGATTACGCTCGCTCGCTCCGTCGCTGGCTGGTTAGGGTGGAATAGGTGGCAACGTTGCGTTTGTATTGGTGTGCGAGTGTTTTAGAGCGATTTGGTGATTCGTCCTTTGTCAACGCCGGTTTGGGTGGATTGCCGCAGCCGAAATCTCCCTCGCTGTGTTCTCGTGCGGCCTGAACTACCGGCACGGAAACTCCCCTTCGGGCAACCAAAACTTCAACCCTGTTGCTATTCGCTCGTGTGCGCTTGTGTTGGTGTGCGTGGTTTTTTTCAACATTCGTGTGTTGGTGTTGGTGAGTGAGCTGCACCCGGATAAAACTCACCCTCGTCCGTTCGTTCACGGGGGAGAAGCAACAAGAAACGCAGCATCGAGTACAACCGAAGCCAGGGGATTCGCTGTCTTCTGTTCCAGTGTGGAGGACCGGGAATCAATTGCGCCGTGGTTCGTATCGTTTTCGTTCCACATGGGAGGCACTGAAGTGCAGTTTGCAAATTCAAACGACCCATCCCGGGAATGTCGTCCGATGGGTCAGGTTAACAAGCCTCAGCTACAGGAGTTTCCCTGAACCACTGGCCTTTTTTCGTTTTTCTCCCCCCGGCGCAATCTATACGGGAATGTACTTTTCGTTTTCTTCGTACCACTACCGCTAACAAGTTCTCTAATAATACATGTTTTGCAGGGTGTAGTAGAGCATGTTCCATGGGAAGATATTTTATACCGAACCGGTGAGAAGTTTCGGGGAATAAGGAACGACTTCCGTTGAAGAGATTGCTCTATTTGTACTGATCCGACGATTGTTTCTCGTGAGATTTCGCAGTAATTGACATTCTGCTATGATATTCTTATGTTCAAAATTATGCAGAATTTCAATAACCACAATGCCTTACATTTCCTCCTAGAAGATAGAAATATTTAGAATAAAAATAGTTGAAACAAAATTTGAAAAAAATCTAATATTTTATTCTCCTGGATATCATATCCTTAAGTCCAAGGGTTTTTACTCCTATTTTTTACGATTTCTGACGCAACCCAAATTTTGGAAAACACTGGATGACTTACATTGAAGAGATAATTCTATTTTTATCGGTTTGACGATTATGTCTCGTTTGATTTCGTATAATTGACCTTCTGTTTTTTTTTTAATTTTGAACATACAATTTCAGATAAATTTCAATATCTGCAATGTCTGAAATTCTCGAAGTCAGAAAAGTTTCGGAAAAATGGTTAGCATGATGAAACTAATATAATTTTAAAGTTTGTTAGAAGTTCATTCAAAAAATTGAAACCAAGAGCTCAGCTTCAAAAGTTCAAGGGTTTTTACTGCCAATTTTCGGTACGATTTCGGTTACAACCTAGATGGTAGATAAACTATTCGAACGAAATCCCTCAACACACCGCTGTAGCGCGGAGTCTTCGTTTCGCAGAAGGCATACCGTAAAATGTAATCATGTTTATCGATACCAAGGGGTAGACGAGAGCGCGACAGGGAGCGGTGAGCCGAGGCAGCCTGCCAGCAAACGAGAACACGGTGAGTTGAGTATTTAGATTTCGTAGAAACGTAATTTCACTGGACACGGCCCGTTTGCCCACGGAAATATCCTTTTCCCGGTACAGCCACCCTCGCGTGCGTGTGCGCGCGCGTTCTTCGTTCTTATCCCGCTTTTTTGCGCCGGGAGGGGCGCCAACTCTGATACGCAATAAGTTCTTCTTCACCCTTAGGGAGAGGGTTTGCCTAGCTGGAAGCGCCTCGCTTGCCGGGATAGGGATATTTATGTCCATTTTCCTGACCATCGTGCGCTCGCTCAACTGTCAGCTCCCAGCGTGGCGGGCTTGCCCGGTATATATTAAACACGCACACAGTGTGTCCTTCCCCGAAGCGACCGACATCTTCGGGGCCAGTTTTTCCCCCTTCCGGTCGTTGGGAAAATCCCGATTTGCTATCCATTTATTATCCATCCGTTTCGAAAGGCTGGCCTTAAGGCGGGTGTGAGGGAAGCGTCCGACTGACCGATGCGTCGAGCTAGTGGGAGCGGCAACTACGAATCTTCATCCCAATTTCCAGCAGGAATTGGGAACCCCGAACCGAAGCAGGCAAAAATCTCATTTTCCTCAAGGAGCGCGAGATGAACTTGCCGGGGTTCGGTTTCCGGGAAAGATTTAAAGGTAATTTCGCAGATTGCCAGCGCACGCCGTGCCGGGTGTGGGCATATTAATCACTCACTCACTTTCACTCAATTTAAAATTGACAGCACGGCACCCGGCGCGAGTCCTTTGCCTCTTGCGCTAAAGGATTTATGTCATCTCGCACCCATCTCGTCGTTGGGCGTGAGACGTAAATAAATTTAACGCGAACTTGTCGTGTTCGTAGAATTTTTCCGCCGGCTTTCTCATCGCAGCATCCGGAAGGGTGATGATTTTGCTCGCCTTCCTATTTTCGGGAAGAAGGATTCCATTCTCCGGGAAAACTCCTGACGCCAACCAAGAGTGTCATTACTGGGAACCGACTGAAAGCGCCGGGGAGTGAGCGCAAGCTAGCGGGATTCGGTTGCACTTAATTAGCCACGATCGATCTTTGCGTTTGTGGCCTTCATTCATCTTTGCGCTCCCTCTCAAGGAGCTTCTTAACCGGTAGAGCCGGGGGCGTACGATTCGGGAAAACAGGGAATGAATGTCACACAGGAATGCTTTCGATGTGCAATCAATCCCAACGCGATTCGGGGAAGATTGGCGAGATACCGCCATAATCACTGTGGGATAATTGTACAGGAGAAGGTGGACATGTGAGAGAAAGCTTTATCAAGAGCTAGTTCAGTGAAGGTTTAGTTGCTCCTGATGATTTTTTTCTATACAAATTTGTTAGTAACATATATAATCAACTGTTGAAGATATATCCACACATCCTTTGGGACAAATACAAAGAAAAAACCGATAAGAATAGATATTTGAGTCATTCCACAATAACAAAAAGTGCATATATGCTTACAAGCTCTGCTTATCAACTCTTTTGTATGTCTCATACGAACTAAATAAGAAAACTTACATAAAAAACAATACTAAATTATCTCACTTACACGAATGACTTGAAGGGAGTTGGTTTTGATGAGAACTAGTTCAATTAATATATCTAAAAATTCAACAAAACATGTGATACTGAGGTAAAAATGGCTACATTGAACTGGTAAACACTTCATATTAAAATATTTGAAGCTTCATAAAGTGCAACTGCACTTTCCTCTATTTTTGTCTTTTTTTGCCTGACTGTGATGTTTTCTAATGTTATGTCAAATTTGTATTAACTCCTGAAGCCCAACATATGTATCTTTAGCACTAAGTACTTTCTCGAAATGTCCCCCAATTATCCCATTGTGCCGGCAACTCAAACGACGACCTTCCTTGAAGCCATTCAGCATTTGCACAAAACCGTGACAAACTGTCACCCCTCCGGGACAAAGCTAGGGAACGTTTGATTGATTTTATTGCAATTCTCACCGAAACCGAAACGCGACGAGCAAACCGGTTCGGCCGTGGATGGCGACTCCCCCGGCGGAAAAGCGAACTATCCGGCCTGCAGGCAGCAGTGGGCGAAGCTGCGGAGGACATAATTTATGTCCCAGTGTCTTCGGCTTCACGGCACGCTTCACTTCACGCACGGATCCCGGCCGGCTCGACAGCCCTGGTGTGCCAACACGGCACGCCAAGCTCGAAACCATTGTCAAACCATCGCCATCATCGTCATCCGGGAAAAGTGCATCGTAGAAAGTATCGGACGAAAATGGACGATTAATTAAATTTAATTTCATTAGTACCATTAACTTAATTAAAAGCGAAAGCGAAGCGATCGTGGCACGTATCTCCTTCGCAAAAATTCAACCCCGATGGTGTGTGTGTGTGTGTGTGTGTGTGTGTGTGTGTGTGTGTGTGTGTGTATGAGCGATTGCGTATTAACAGAGGACCCGAGGACTGGTTGATTGAAAGAATCGCGTTTGAAGAGCGCGACCCTCTTCCCGGAACGAACCAAAAACGTAATGAAGTGGTGGAATGGACGGGGACGACCCGGGAAGAAAGTCTCGCCTCTAATCTTCCCAGCTGCTGCAGGAGGGAGACCCGAGTCTTGAAGTTTTTTAAGTGATAATGGGATAATTTTTACGGCACCGTCGAGAGATGAACAAATATTGACGAACAAAAGGCGGAACTCGCAGCGCGCAAAGGGACACTAATCAATAAATGACATTAGCCCGGACTACTTTGCCGCGATGAAGCGGTGGGAAGCGTGTTTATACAGCGTAGTTGAGTGCTTGCACAATATTTGGCGACGTTATGCACAGAAACGATTAAGTTTTCTCGTGAAACGCTAAGTTTTGCTCTAGTTATTTTCATTTTTAATCTGTTATTTTTGAAAACCCTACCAGAATCACATCTGTATGGATTGTTTAAAAACACACGCACACCAACGTCGAGTTCGCGTCGAACGGCGTCGAGTCACTTAATTTGCAATTCCAAAATCCTATCCATCACCTTCGCAACTGTTGTGTGCGCGTTTTAATGAACCCATTTTTTAACCATTCACGCTGCCTGCCCTGCTGCCAGGAAGTTAATCGTCCAGTAAACTTTCCCCGTACGCGGATCAGGCTGATGATGATGATGATGGCGAATCTATGCTAATTTTGATGCCGAGAGTATCGCTCAAACACACTCCGCGCTTGTAGGCTTAAGCACCCATTGATTGCTTCGATGGCAGGAAAAAAGGACCCCCCCAAACCCAACTCGCTCCGAAAGCAAAGGGGTGGGATAAATCCTGTCCATAATCCTCGCAACTGTACTTCCGTTTTTTATGTCTTTTCGAAGCTTGCTCCTGTTGCTTGCACTTGCACAGTCCGACACACTGGAACGCGGGCGCAAAAACGAGGAAGAAAGAGAGAGAGAGTGAGTTGTAAAAACGGATACACTTACATTACGCTGCCATCAATCCTCTGGCACACACACACACACACACACACACACGCGCGGTCACCCCTTTTGCTTGGAAAGGGTAGAAAGTCACCGATCCGTGCCGGAAGCGCACAAATCTCAATTACATTCAAATGCGTACGCTTGTAAGCGGTGTGTGCGATATTTTGCTTTTGTTCTGCCTCGGTTCTGGTCCTTCGAGCCGGAATTTTCGTACGTCGAGCCGAGAGCTGGCCGGAAGCCACGCAGGAGAAGGAGTGAGCGGAGCAGGCGGTCGGTGGTGCAACCTTGGGTCAATCCGGAAATGAAAATCCATGGCACATAACGCTCTCTCTCACTCTTTTTTCTCTCTCCGATACGACCGAACGCATAATCCTTCCCCCGGATGTGTGTGTGTGTGCGAATGTAAGTGTGTGAAAGGGCGAAGAAGGGACATAAATTTCCAGCGCACATAAAATCTTAAACGCTCGTAAACGGGTAATGGTGGCTGATTTACATTTACATCAGGAAGTATCCAACTGTGTAAGCGCGATAGCGCGTCGCCACTACGTGGCAAGCTTCGGCTTGATTTGCCGCCTTTTTTTTGCTGCTGCCCCATTTGCGTACACGTGTATGTGTGCTAGGCAAAGGTGCTTTAATCCTTGCCGTGCCTCACGGAGGATCATCTCTTTCGGCGCGTTCCGAAGCGCTTTGGCGGTTTGAAGTCTACAATCTTGCCGTGGCGTTGGCCGTGTGCCGTCGGCTGTGGGATACTGCAGGGAAGGAGTTTATCTCCTTTTTACATACTTCAGTGGCTAAATTATGGACCATTGGAAAGCACGCCTGCACACGGACTCATTCCGTAGCGAGAAGTGCACAGTGAGATTGTCGTTTGGTATGGGCTGGTTCGGCTTGGAGATTGTTTGTGTGGTTAGGTGGATATTGTTACCAATACAAAATCAATATGTTCATTTGTTTTAGTTCGCCTGTTTCTAAGCATCATTGAATAGTTTTTGTTTTTAGTACCTTTATTTTTATTTTTTTTTGCTTTATACTCATTTTACTGATTTACTCATTTTACTCATTTTTTATGTTTTTTTCTCTTGTTCCTACATTGCTGTTCAACATTTTTGATCGATTTTTTATCTTCAAGTTTAGGGAATTAACTATTTGTATATTTTTAAAAATTATGATATATTTGTTAAATTTCTGGTTCCAATTATCGTGCAACTAATTCCAATTTTGTTGATCTTTGCAAATTAAGAGGTTTTTTCATAGTATTTTTCATACTTTTTTATGTAGTATCATTTATATATTTTTTAATTTCATATACTTTGGTTTTTATCTTCTTGTTCTAAATTCATTTGAATGTTTTCATACGTTATTACTTTTTATTAAGGCTTTTTTTCGCCAAAATCCAGGTTTATCTTGATAAAACTCTGCACTTTCCTTTCCTTTTATGCACTCAAATTTAAGTAGTCTTCTGCTGGTATCGAGTGATTCTCATTGTTTCTCGTTTGGACACGTTTATGACTTTTCTCCCGCTGTTTTCAAACAAAGTTGTCAAAGACAGTCGAAGCGATTTCCACTAAAACGCTCCCTTGCACCTGATCACAATCAGGCGGAGCGGAATGGAACAATGTCTTTGCACCCTGATTATGTACTCTCTGTGCCGTGTTCCGGTGACTTCCCGGTACGATCCCGTCCCCGAAAAACTTCCCCAGCACCGGAAGCAGACAACGATTCGATTTTGCAAATAGTGTTCCGGTGCTCAAGTGCATCGTAAAATAAGGAAGAATAAAAAACAAACACACCAGCACACACACCGTGCGTTCATCATCCATCCACCGTCACCGGGCTGTAACGATTCGGAAAGATCTGATTCCTCCATAAAATCGGACGCCGTTTCGCCGAGCCAGGGAACACACGGGGTTGCCGCGAATAGCACAACTTTTCCGAACCGGAACGGAATGGACTTATCAGAACGGGCGAAGCACGAACAGAAAAAGGTTATACTTTCACCGCTTCGCACAAGAACAAAGGCGAAACGGGCACACACACACATGCACAGCAAAAAAGGGAAAGTTCCGGGCGGTTTTAGTACACTAGCTGGTGGTATAAAGTTTTTATGCCCGAGCAATCTCGACACACGACTCCGCCTTGTGTGTCTGTGGATGAGTGCAGTGATGAGTGACTGGAAAGATTGACTGCTCCTCCCCCCCTGCGTGGGTGGTGGGTGGGCTGTGAACGGGTGTTCGTCTTCGTGTGGAGCAAGCAACTTCTCCCGGGAGCAACGATGCGGGCTAAGTAAGTACCGTGTTGACGTGTTTTTTTCGTTCTCGCGTGTCCTTCCATGCAGCTCGTCCGACATTTCGGCAACTTTTTCGGGCTGGCTGGGCATTTTCTTTGCATTTGACGATTTGATGAAAAGCATCCGGTCCGATTTTGCAGTTCAGACACTTCCCGGCAACGGAGGAAATGGGGGAATGATAATAAAGACAGCGAGAACGGGTGCACCGGGCGCGTATTGTTTGACGATGATCCGGTGCTTGTGGGAGCTGATTTTATTCGGCACCCAGGATGAAGTGGTTTCGTTCGTGTTTTTTTGTTCGATGTGTGTTGTTTTACTGCGACGCATGGTGTGGATATGTGCTTTACAGCACAGTGGTGGGGATTTTTAGTGCCCCTGTACGCTTTTTATCCTCGAACGCTTCTTTTTTACCCTTGTCATTTCCGGTCGAGCATTCTCCAAGAAGTTAACAACGTGTCACTAACCGTATGTATTTTTATTCGATTAAACTTTACAGCAATAAATGTGTAATGATGTAGCAAAACGACACCGACCTGCTCCGAGCTCAGCCCGCAGTTGGATATGAATTTGTAAAAACGCGAGGTGAGGCCTCTAATCTAAATGTAACACTTTCTCGTTAAAGCCCACCACCACCCGAGCAAATGGGCTCGAAATTAACACGTTACCTCCCGGTGGGATGGGGATGGGATACTCAATTTGCATGTCTCTCTCTCTCTTTCTCTCTCCACAACCGCCTCCGAAACATTAATGTGTGCGAATGCCCTAAAACCCCTTTTTTTGTCGTTCCCATGTCCCTTTTTAGTGCGGACTAAGGAGAAGGGATTTGGCATATGTAAATTTTATCGATTTAAAAATACCTCCCACCCCGAGAGCCCCGATCCTGGCGTTTCCGATTATCTCGGCAGGATTCATTTTAAGTTCCGCAGTAATCTTGTATCGTTCCGCTGCCACCGCGCACACCTTCGCAGCCGGGTGCAATTAGTTGGGAATGTTCGACAATGCCGGGAAAGGGTTGAAAGGGTAAGTGAAACAACGAACCAGAAAAAAGACAACATCGGAACCCGGGATGTTGCTCCCGGGTGGAAAACGGCTGATAAGGGAATCTGTGGGAGGGTTATGGGAGAGGTTTAAATATTTTACCAAAATAATTGAGATTGGGGTGAGTTTTTGAAAAAGGGATCAATATGTCGCATGTAATGAATAAGTAAAGGTTTAATTTTGGATTAAACGTATTTAAAGAAATGTTCTTTTTTCATCACAATTTTTTTATTTTTTTAGTTATAGCCTTAAAAATCATTATTTTAAAACTATTACTGACCAGAAATGTGCCCTTTAAAAATGTGAATAATACTACAAAATGATATTTTATGTCTAGTACGACAGTAAGTAGATAAACAAAGCGTGCCATGTTAAATTACAGCAACTGTTATTTATAAAATATTGTGCAAGATCTTTAGTTAATATATTAAAGAAACAATCAAGTATCTTGAAATGTACAGCTTTGACCAAAATGTGTTTTTAGTTGCATTTTAAGTGATGCGATTAAAGTGAGCTATAAATTTTGAATTGTTTCCAAGATAGTCAATGAAAAACTTTTCAAAATATGGTAAAGAGAGATGACTCATAACTGGGAAATGGCAAGAAAATGTATTATACTAAATTAATTCTAGCTGTCAATTTACTACAATCACCTTGAGAACAGAATTATTTAGTTTGAGGTGAGTAAAATTCCATTTTTTATTTAAAATTTTGTTGAAAATGAGAGAAAAATATCATTTTGACTTTAATATGTCACCACTTTAGTCTTCTTCGCACTTCAAACCGAGGTTTCTCACGGCAGATGCAATTTCATATGTTTTACCTATTGTTTACCTTATATTGTCTTTCATCCAATCAAATTAAATAACCTGCTAGCCCCTTGTTTTACTTCCACAGGAACACTTTTCTAGTTTTCATATTAGTTTCCCCCATTAGTTATTCGCTTCGTTTTAACAAACACGATCAAACTCATTAGAAGATTCATGCATATCAATATCCCCCAGCATGCAGGAAAACTCATCCACCCCCTAAAGCAGGTGGCTTCGGAAAAGGTAACCATCGAGAGGATACAATCGATGTACCGAAAGACATCGCAGCGGAAGCGTTTCACGATCAGAACCCCCCGACCGGCCATGTCCTGCTGTACTTCATTTGCGGGTCGGGACACCGTTCTGTGCTCCACCCCATGCACACGAACGCAGACCACAGGATACCAATATGAACTCGCCCCAGCCTTTTGTCCAGCCCAGAACGACCCAGGGCTGGGGAAAGAAGCAAAAAAAGCGAATGAAAGCGTAATGAAAATGTGTATCACTTCGGGGTTTCGAGTTTTTATCCCGAATGAGGTCTGTTGTTTTTTAACGGTGTCTGTGCTTGTGTGGGTCGCTTTCCCGGGCACACCAGCTGTGCCTTGCTTAAACGTTTGCTTCATCTCTTTTTTGTTTGCGCGTACCGGACTCCTTTCTGGTGCGGTGAGAGTTTTCCCCGTCGAACGTCGTTCCCGGAAATGGTCACTCGGGGAGGTCGTTGAATGGTGTTTCGTGTTCTAGCGAACCCGGGGCCGGGCTTTTCCAGGTGCGACGGGATAAGGCGAAAGTTTTCGTAGCGCAATATCTGGCTGGCGCGAAAAATCAAACACAAAATCCGCTTCGTTGTATGTGTGTGTGTGTGTCTTTAAGGAGGATGGAGGAAAAACAATCGAGGCAAAACAGCGACACCCCGGTGGCGATAAATTAATTGAAAGTAAATGAAAACTTTTTCCTGCCGACAAATACGCGACGGCCGTGTTTGCTTCCTTGCTGTGTTTTTGTTGTGTGTCTTTGCTCGTGCTTGGAAGTGGTCTGCTTTTTATGGAGTTTTTACGATGAAACTTATTCTTTTCGCTTGTTTGTTTCCTGTATTGTCTTGCAGGGAAAGTCTTTTCCCATTTGATAAGGCATCCAATTATCCACTCTGGGTTTGTGTTGTAATATTTAAATCAATATTTTTGTTTCCAGTTTTTTTGCACATAAAATTCAATTCAAAGATGTTTTTATTTATTTGTATTTCCTGAATGAATAAGTTGGATTTCGACACATTGGTATTTTTATAATTGGAGTACTCGAATTTATTAAAATGAACAATCTTTAGCCTGCAAAATACACGATAAAAATAAAACGTTTTATAAGTTACATTTATCTCTAACTATATGTTTAGCACTCAATTCGACCATAAGCTCTTAGCAAAAGCACGTAAGAAAAAAATGTACTAAAACATGCCCTAAATGTCTACTTCAACCTAGCTTTAGAACAATGCTGCATTTTAACGACAGTCATTAAAATAATTGCCACCCATCATCTCGCGTGGCAAACTCCACCAGGATGGATCCGAGTTTTCAATTCACCACTTACCGAAAGTAACGGAAAGTACGCGGAAGTACAATGAAACAGGACTCTCTAATTGTTACATTCCCACCAAAGGATGGGAAAAATACGATCCGAAACGATCGGTTTGAAAGGCTTTAATTGCAGTGGAAGTAATTTCCCGACTGCCGTACTCCATTAAACCAAGAATGCAATTAAATGTTTCCCGAAAAACAGTCATTTTTTGTGTGGGAGCCATCTAAAATGGTCATAATGAAGGGAAGTTTTGTAAAAATTAGAATATAAAAAATGAATCTACCTTTGCTTCATGCTCTTCAGTATTTTATCCATTTATCTTTCAGTTGAAATGGTTGCTTTTTAACTTTTTTTGTGTGGGAAGAAACGAAATGAAACAAAATGTGCGTATAAGGACGATATCATTGAGGTATCTCGTTCCACTCTAGTAAACCATGAGATGAAAACCATATTCCAACATCTCGCTCCAAGAGTAAACACGTATCCTGCGGGTTTAGGAACTTTCGGGAGCGAAAAAAGGGGCCCAGAACCGTCCTGGAAGCGAAAGGAGCGTAAGGCAAATTAAATTCCTTCACGCTACTAGCAGGCACGCCCGACCGGAAGCCGACGAAAACAAGTCGTATTAAAAGGATTGAACAAATTAATGGCCTGATAGTACAAACCGTTTTCGGGGAGCTGTAATCGTCCCGGTCCGGAACGTACGGTCGCTGTGCCGAAGGATGCCGTGGCGCGTAATGAGTGGAGGCATTTTCGTCCCACGAAACCCCTTAAGATGACGACGACGACCTTCAACTGGCAAGCGGGAAGAGAAAATCCCGTTCCCTGAGCCGAAACCGTACGAATTACATATCTTTAATTTATCTTCCATCCAATATTGCCCGCGCCGCTCCGGCGAAAGCGGAGCTTCGGAGTGCGGCAGAAGGCGGGATGCGAGCGTCCCTTATGGTAATGGGCAAAACTCGCCGAGTGGATCACGTAGGGCCCATGTGCTGCTGCTGCGGCTATGGGCCGCTTTTCTCGGGCAGGCTTCCCGGCGACGGCTACGACGTCACGAGGGGCTTACTGCCGAAAGGAGAATCGTTTATCTTCTTTTATTTGATTACTTTTGCCCGCTTGGGCTCGCTCCGCCCGTAGGACGAGGACGAGGTAAGTATTTCCCGGGGGTGGGTGGATGCGGGGATGATCGTTCGCTTGGTGGGTTTGGGGGTTGGGGTTGAAAAATTTAATGCAAACGCTCGGGTGCTCGCAAGGAAAAGTGGGCTACTTTTTCTTCCAATTTATTGGCACGAGAGGCTAATGGAGCCACACCTTCACGCGCGGTATCCGCTGTAGGGGCTTTTTGTTTTATGAAGTGGTGAAAGTGTTTAAAGTCTTCGAGGTGGAAGCGTGGATGAGAGGTGGTAAAGGGGTTCTAGTTTGAGTAATGAAGCCTATGAGCTGCTCTAAGATCTCGCGGATATACGGGAGCCTTCTTGGATTAGATCAAATAGTACGTGAGGGCGTAACTAAGCTACTGTGGCGTTATATCGAGCGTTACGTTTCGACCGCATCTCAAGCGCTCAACTAGTGGTCGTAAATCAGCGTGCGAACCTTCGCCCGCTGCGCTTAGGAAATAAGTAACTATAAGTCAACCTTTTAACTCAACCACGGACCGAGTAAGTTGACCATCCGGAAGATCCGAAACACGCGAAACCCCCAAACTACCAAAATTCAAATTAGTGTTCCAACAATTTGTTTCATTTCTTAGTGTGAGTTACTTAGACTGTTTTCAAAGTTTTCCTTGAAATTAACTTCGTGCTTTTTATTGACATTCATCTAATTTCTTCAAATGCATCATGCTTGTAGTAGAGATGAAGGGTTTTCAACAACTTGCTCAAGTCAAATCTGAGATTGAATGACCGACACTACATAGACTAGACTAGATAGACTAAAAAGACTAGAATTTGACACTAGACAATGAAACAAATTGAAGTTCTCTTTTCTATCTGAAAAGAGGTCTCTGAAAGCTATTGGTTCTGAAAGTATAGCTGCTATAAAATATCCCAATCATACCCAACACGCCCAACAGCTATGATAGGAAGAATGCCATTTGTTTTACAACCACCATTGGTGTCCATGGCAGCCTTTGTCCGGCACGTGTGCTATGGTGTTTTACAACACCCAGCGTAATGCTCTTTAAATAAAAATGGCACCTCGCACTGTGCGCCCATGAGAAAACCCCTGGAAGTGCATTTCGAAAGCTATGGCAACGTAACCAACGAGTTTTGTGACATCATTGCGGTTGGTAACATAAAATATCGATGATAGCAGCAACGACACGGTACCTGATTGCAAGAAAAAACACTCCCCAGAGTCCAGTGGAGGGATGTCCTGCCTGGATGGTGTACGCAACCGAGAGATAAATAGATCAAATCGCCCTAGCTGCCCGGGCAAGTCCGCAAATAGATGATTGCCCAAAATGGGCCCGGAAAGTGGACATCGTTCGCATAAAGCCGTGTTTTACGAGCAAGTCACAACGGGGAAGCGAAGCATAATCTAAACTTTGCCCACTTAAAATTTCTATTCCGTGCTCGACCGTTAGGGCCGCCATCCCACCGGGAGGGATTACACATCGAACTGCCATTTGCGTGCGGGACTTGCGAATGATGGTGATGATGGAGTGGGAAGTATGGCCCACACGTGCGCACGAGACTCCCAAGGCGCAATCACTTCCCGGGAGTCGAGTCGTAAACCGTGCTACCCCTTTTTTCGGCTGTCACAGGGAAACGGCTCCGAACGGGAGTGACAGTGACGAAAGCAGTTAAGGGCCCCGCTGGTCAAGGGGAAATAAATTTCTCGGTCTCGCTTATCCGGCGGGTCTCATCTCCGGTTGTCCGGTTTTGGGATTGCGAGCAGATCATCTTGGACTTTGCGGGGACGTTAGACGAACGCAAGGATTTTACGGACGATTTCTCCAGGCCCGGGAAGACCCTCTGCTGCTGCTAAATGCGGTTCCTGTTTCCTGCGTGTGTCTTTTTTTTTCTTTCTTTTATTCATCCTTTAACAGGATGCTGCGATAAGGCAACTGCTTTTCCGGACGCTCCAGTTCCTCCGAGAAGCGAATCGGTCGTAATAATCGATAAAATATCGCCCGTGGCACCCGAGGAAAAGCCAATTTCCTGTAGGCATAAATTTTTCTGGACCAACTCAACAACAGATAAGAGAGCCGCGCGGGGGCCTTTGCAAGAGGGAAACTACTCGGAACCCCTTTTTAAACTGTTCCAGTTTCGGTTGAACTTAATTTAGACGCTCATATCCGGCAGATCCGAGAGGCCTCAACGCCGAGAGTTAAGGATAGTTTCTTTGTCCAAGGAGATGATTAGAGCACACGGAATGACTTTTCCAAAACGGAAAAAGTTGCGTCAGTGACGGAGGTATCATTTTTCATTAATATGGCCACAAAGGCCCCATCAAAGTGGCTATTAACCTCAAATTTTGAAGCGATCCTGTATCGATTTCGGAATGGTGTCGATGTGTCCGTAGCCTTTCGACCCGTTTCAAAAGGGATCGTCACTTTCGTTCTTGCCAGTCATCTCGTATTTGTGGTGTCCAAAAACTTGACTGTGCATTCTAAATCCGTTGGATTTCTTCCATAAAACCACCGAATGGACCAAGCCTTAGAGCCAGCTTGTCAGCTAGTATTGATCCATATCTTTAGTTTTTGGACAATTTCCGGAAGACTGAAGCTCTCCAACATTCGCATATTGTGACGCGCTCGCTCCTCCTCCCGGTGTTCTGGAGGAGCAAAATTTAATTTATTTTAATGACTACAAAACTTTCTCGTTTGTCCACAACACACGTATCTTCGGGCGGACTTCGGGCGCTGCGAAGAGGTTTTTGGCGTGCCCGGGATTTATTCTTCCGACAAGTCGCCCGACGCGTTCGACAAGTAGTCTTTTTCAATTAGATCATTAATTAACTTTACGGGCTGCGTATGTGCGGCGAAGGGTTGGGCGAAAGGCGGCAGCTTTCGGCAGCAACGGCATCAGCATCAGCTGGACCAGCCGAGCCGAGCCACTGGCTTTATTTAATTTTCAAGTTAAACCTAACGAACCGCACCTACCCGGCCGTGGCACCCAGGGCCGTAATTGGTTTCCACGAAATGTTTATCTTGTTTGGCACTTTGTATCTCTCACTTTCACGCTCACACTCTCTCGCTCTCTCGCTGGCCCGTTCGCTCTCACTCGCTCTGCCTCCGTGTTTGCCGGCGTTCTCGGGATCGATCGGGAGATTTTCGCCGTTGATAGAATTAAAAGTACGTTTGCTCGGCGTTACCTCGGCGTGTTCGGTTCGATAGCCGAGATTGAAGGTTAATCTAATATCCTGCAAGCAGATGGTTCCGAGTGTGTGTGTGTGACTGCCTTCACAGTGGACTATAGGAAGTTTGGAACAAATTTGCGGATAAAAGCCTTAAACAGTTTAAAATCTTTAGAACACAGTGTATGATCCAACGAAACTGAAATATCTTGACTGACTCTTTTGCACTTCGATGCTTCTACTCGATATGATCAATAACATTTTCCTCAAAATTCCTCCCGGTGTGCTGTGTGTGAGTGTCCGAAATGATCCGTTCTAGAACTTGTGTGCCTTTCGCCTGTAGGAGATGGTCAAAATGTGAGGTTCCAACTCAGGGCCGGTGCTCCATCGACGGAAGTCAAATGGATTAGCTCACCAAACTTCACTCCCTCCCTTCGTGGTACGACGGACGATGCAGAGCAAACTTCCGGCCAGCGAAAACCCGGCCTCGGGGCAGGACCCAAACACACGCACATGTTTCGCACACAGCACAAAATCAATTACCGATGTTCGAAGTTCGACGAAACGGGATTTTCGGAATGCTCACGCCGGATGAGTCACCCCCGGCGCGGGAGGGTAGTTTTCGGACGTTAACTAATTAATTTTGCGCCAGGATCGGGATCCTTCAGCCATCGCAAGAGAACGGGAGGGGCAATGATTTTTCATCATCGCCTCTCATCGCCATCGATGGCGAAGAAACCACCGACATGGTCAAGTTGTTGGCGAGATGGGTGAGCGATAGTGACATCTTACAGTTTTTGGGCACACTGTGGCAGGGATAGTCGATGGAACGATCCGACCGAGCCCGGGATGATAAGATCCGATCCGGTGGGGTTCGAGGTTCTCGGGAAACGCTTCTGGATACGAGGAACCCCTCTCGATTCCGTGCAGGAAGCGCCGGGGGTACGAAACGAAAACACCAACAACCGGAAATGAAATTGCTGCTGCTCTTGCACCAAGGTTTGTTTATTTATCCAAACGTCTATTCGTTTGCTTTTTCCGCAACTTTCTCGAAGGATGTTTTCTTCCTTGTCCAAAATTTCGGAGCAGGGAGAAAAACAGACACTGGGCTAAGGATAACAAGACGTGAAATGGTGTGGTTCACGTGGTCCAGTTTATCTACTTTGGGTGTGTGTGTGTGTTTTTTTCGTCAGTCTGCCCTGCTTCGGATCGGCGTTGAAAGTTGATCAAAGTGATTAGGTTCGGTGTGTACGTACACGGTGTGCGTCGTCTTATGTTGTTTCTCATTCTGCTGGTTGCTGGAGCACAATTTCCATTAAGCAGATCAAAGCAGGCGCTTCCATCCATTACCCGGGGAAGTTGTTCAAGAGTGTGTGAGCTGGGCGCCCTTAACGGCTTCATTTTTCTGCTGCACCCGGCGATGTTTATAAGTGATAAAAATTGCTTCTTAATCTACTCGGTGTGTGTGTGTATGTGAGCGTGCCGGGACCAAACCCCCGTAGCCAATTGGCCCGGCTCATAGGCAATATGGCTTATAAAACCGAATGGGTCCAATAATCGTTAACAAACACTCACGTCCACGGGGTTTTGCATGCGCTCGCCGGCCCATTCCCTGAGCGCTGTGCCCGGCTTATACTGGCGCTGGTCTTGCTCTCGCATCCACTATAACTATCTTCGTTTGTTTATCTTCCACCCGCAGTTCGATTTAGGTTTCAATTAAGATTGTGCTCCTGCTCACGTTTGCTGTGGGTTTTCAGAGCTGCAATAAACAACGGTTGCGCTCCGGTTCGAACCCTCGGTAGGAAGTTAATTTCCGGAGGTCAGTATTCCAAAAAAAGATACCGTATAGGTCACGGAAACTGTTCGGGTTTCAGAGAAAAAGAATGTTTCTACTATTTTCTTTCTATCAGACCTTACAGTGGAGAAAAGATTGCAAAAATTGCTTCAGTTCTCATTCGTGATAGGTTCAAAACAATCGAATCAAAGCGCGATCTATCTCTTTATTCGATGTTCAAGAGTACGTTTTCATGGAGTTCCGGTTTGCTGTGTTTATTTAGAGCAATTTTGCTTGGAACATGAGTTGAATACTAGATATCATACTTCGTACCTTGCGAAATCGCTACTTGACCTTTGCTTTTGCATATCGTGTTAATTGTCTTAAAAATGCTTTCTTCACCGTATATATGATGTTTGTAAAGGAGTTTAGATCGTTCTTATAAATACGCGGCTCTTCTGAGCTTTGTTTTCTATTCAGTGTTTTAGTTTTTTATTCAGAGTTTATTTTTTCTTTGATTTTCAATAAACTTAGATGCTTTCTTTAGTTTCGCGTTTGTTTATTGTTGGGATTGTTTGGCGTTATTTGATTTGATTCGTGTTTAATGTTGTTGTTTCATTCGTATTCCAGTTTTGTGTTGCTTTATACTTTTATTATCGTTATTCTGCTATTTTTCCGAAGATTTTATCGAAATATAACTTATTTTTACTCCTTTAGAATGCAAAGAAAGGTGTTTTTTTATATTTCCAAAATAATCGTGTTTTACCTGCAGAATTCTGAAAAGAATCGTTTAATGAGCTATTCTCGTTATGTATAATAATCGTTCCAAATTCCTTTCCCTTACTCGGAGCAGTATTTTCCAAAGAAACAGCATCAGACACGATGAAAGCAACGCCGTTACCACGTCCAGTGCAATCAATCCATTGGCAACTGCGCAAACTGATCAACGTTATTTTAATTAAGAGAGGTAAGAAAATACGTTTTCCAATTTTCCAACCGCGCCCGTGTGCAATGGATGCAAAAAAAAAAGTTCGGTAGCTCGCGGGTCAGAACCTGCGCTGATGGGGTGAGACTACAACAATAACCATTTCCAGCTCTTGCGATAATGCAACAAGAAAAAAGTGAAACCGAATGGAAACGAGATAAAATTTCGAGCCGCCGTTGGGCGGAACACTTTACACCGTTCGCGGATTCCATCCATTTTCCGCTTCCATTTCATTTATTAATAACGCAGATGCAGATCCAAACGAGAATAAAAAAAAAAAACAGATTGACGAGTGCAGTTTTCGCCCGCGGAATTTGATTATGCAAGAGAGGGCGGCTTGTGGGTGGGTCGGGAAAACCTTGAAAGCAAATTGATAGCGGCGAGAATTTCTTACCGCGGGGCACCACGAGTTTTTTTTTGCTCTTCCACAGCTTGTTTTATTCGCGTTGTTCACTGTGGTTCAATTGAGTGTGGGCTGCGCGTTTCCATCTGGGTTCTGGGTACTTCGTTCTTAGTTTATTTTTTCCCTGTTCTCTGTGTGGGTGGGGCATACTTACGGAAACCGAGGAACGCTTCCGAAGGAACGGTTGGCAATTTATTTACTTAATTTATTTCTCCCCAAGCAATCGAATACCATCGATGAGCTTGTTATGAATTCACTCACCAATTGTGCCAGCTTCTAGAGTGTTTTTCTTTCATTTTGCTCCACCGGCCAAAGTGTTCTTTCAATCAACTCCATTATTTTACAGCCCCGTAATGATGTTATTTAGTGGAAGGCAAACTATTGGATGATTCAATATTTGCACATGCAGCCGGCACTCACCTGTTCGTCGGTTTTGCCTCAACGATGAGGGATGAAAAATTGGTCCGATGTGCCACGCGACGAGTTGTTTGCCTTTCGTGGGTCCCGCGTTGTGGGCTGCAACTGCTTAGTCAGTCTGTTGTACCAATAATTGTTTATTAAAATCAATATTTTCATTTTGGAGCGGAAAAAAGGCTCCGTTGTTCGGAGTTTGCCTTTTGTTCGAAATGTGTTGGATATCAACGGAATATTGTTGATAGCCGCTGAAATGTTGATCAACAATGTCGTTGGCTATTGGAGGTTTAGGTTTAATTGAAGTTTAGATAAGCAGCCAATAATAAAAGCCCCTCGCCAATCGATTGTGTTCGAAATCGATGTAATTTTTTAAAAACAAAAATGCATTTACCTTTTCATTTTCTTGCTTGTTCTTCATACCTTTAAACGAACAATTCGTTCTTATTTCACCTGCAGTTTTTTAAAGCCTTGTGTAATAAGTGACTAAACTATACCAAAACATGGTATTTTTCCATTAAATACTTTTTTATAGGTGTTTATTGCTTCAAACAGTTCCTTGTTGAATATTGTGGAAACGGTAAATTCCAAGAATCCAACGAGCTCGCACATGCGTGTAATGAGATTAAGACGTAACACCCTGCTAAGGACTAGCAGCAGTAAAACGAACACAAAGAACACTATTCTCTGCTGGGAAGGGGTAGACTCGAACGATTAAAACTTTCTAATTCTCTCCTATGGGCCTGTGGGCGCAAATGAGTTGGGTTTACGTTTGATAGATGAATGTGCCAGCCGTCACCAGGCGGGAGGATCTGTGAGAAACTTTTACACTAAAGAAAAATACAATTTTCTCCAATAGGTGTGATTTCTGATACCTGATTGCTTTGTTTGGTTAGGAGGAGTTTGATTACGCCGTTTCCTTCTACGGCTTTAGCGGTGTTAGGTTTCAATAATGTGAGTTAAAATCATAATTGAACAACAATCTTCTTCCGGGTGGATAACCCAATAAGATGACAAATTTCCTTTCACGCAGCCAGATCGCTCTTTTAATGGGACCCTCGCACCCATCTGTTCCGATCCTCGCACGTACCGCAGCAACCACAAACGCCTACCGCCTTGGGATGAAGAATGGATCGCTTGGTAGCGTTTGGCGTGCTCGGAACCGTACCAACTTCGTCCGGAAGGGGATGCGCTGGTGCTCCCGCGTAATGGCATTAATTTCGGTGCGGAATACTGAGAAACACCCAACACAACAGGGGCTCGCCTATAACTCAGTTGCGGTTTTTGCGGTGAACTGTGAACTTCCTGACCTGCTTGAGACACACTCTCGAAGCGCGACGGAAAATCGGATCCGATTCGGAGCGGAGCGAGCAGCGAGAGATTTACTAATTTAATTCAATTAATCGAAACGGAACCCCAGCGGTTCGCCTGACTCGTCTTCGGGATACGCCGTTCGGGCGGGCGTGTTTGAAATATGAATATGGACTTTTTCGTCGTCACAAAGGGCGTGTGCGTGTGTTTAAAATGCCTGGTGGCTTTAAGCGTTTCCAGTTGCGGGCCATGCACGGTGCGCTTCCGAAAGGCTCGTAAATCGCGAGCAAACTCCTGGCATATGCGTCGTTTTGATTTTGCTGGTTTACGAAATTAAAACGCATAAATTCTGGTGGCATGGCTTTTCGGAACCACCCGGTAAACGCGTACGATCGTAAACATATCAGTGCGGTGGGTTGGTGGTATGTGTCGAAGGAACCATTCGCCACACATTTTCAACGTGTAAGTGTTGAAGCGAATGGGGTAGAACCATGCCTAAGTGTTTTTTGTCATTCGCTTTCATTATAAAAAAAATCAGCATTAAATTTATGTTGAGAAAACTATCGATTTTGGTTGAAAATGCGGTGGTGGCTTCAATTCCTATGAAAATATAATAATGTTGTGCTCATGGAGACGCCTGGTGCTTTGTAACTTTTTGTCTTTCTTAGTTTATTTGTTATTGATTTAACGTGTTTATTGATGCGAGCTGGAATTCTCTATTTACTTGAAATATGTATTGAATAGGATCATTGAATCAAATAAAAAAAAAACAGATATAAAAATATTTGTTATATGTTCTTTATTTAGAAATAGTCTTACGCATAATGGCATTAACGTTCCATTTGTCGCTTGTTCACTCATAGTTTCATAGTTTTATGAACATCGAGTTTCATTTTTCAATCAAACATTCAAACAGCTTCCCGATGATATCGTCCATGCCATCACACTTTCACTCCAGGGAAATACGGAACGTGCTGGGACGCTTGGGGCAAAACAGCGCCCATCCGCTAGTGATGATGACACACCAAAATCAATCAGCTTATATTTGATGGATTTTCGCCATCGTTCAGCGAAACACCCTTTTGACTGGAACGTCGTGCGAAATTTGGATGGCAATTTCGCGCCCGCAAATTCGCCACCGGTACAATCGCGAGCTGCAGCAAGTGTGCTGTGTGCAAATTTCTGTTCGACTCCTCTTTCGTTGCGGCTTCCGGGTACTTTACTTTTTTTTGACTGATTTGATTGGTTGTTACTGTTGATGAACGGTACGGATGGATTAACTTGCATCTCTAGGCGGCGTAGGCGGCGTAAAATAGAATCTTGATTTATAGTAATAGAAAATCACCCAGAGTTGCAATTTTGCGGCACTTTACAGGAGGCAAAACCCTGTTTGCTATGGAAGGGTAATTGAAATGATCTGTTTGATGGAGTATGTTTTTTCGAAAAGGATGTACCAGTAAGCGTTTATTGTCAAATAACGAGCAAATCAGATTCAAGTTCATCACATCTTATCAAACCAATATATTTGAGATAAATTTCATCAAGCACATTCAATTCAATGAATGTTTATCTACAGGCCAATACAATCATATTTATACGGAAAACTTATTTATAGACTGAAATTTCCCTATAATATTTTTCTTTTAATTTAATGATTGGTTTTCCGCCATGTTTATAGGAATATTTGGAAGCCAATGCTTGATGCTTGAAAAGTGCCTATATATAAATATATCATGACAACTTTTACTCCTTACACTAATAAGAAGCCCAATCCATGTGTAAATAAACAATCCAACTAGCAAAAAACGATAAAACCCACATCTCAAGGACATGCGAATAAAACCCCCCAAGCGGATGAGAACGGTTCACATCCGGACTTGAATCGCCAGCCATTGCTATTTCCAGCGTTCGCACTCATAATCCAATCAATTCCTATCAATCTTCCTTTCCGAGCGCGTGAGTGGCATGTGTGTGTGTGTGGGTGGGTGGGTGATAAGCATGAATAAAACATGCCCCTCCGCAGAAGGATCCGGTGCGCTAGTAAAAATAGAATAAAAATACTGGATTTAAGAAAACACAGGAAATCCTCGACACGTCTCGCAATTCGTCATCGCACCGGCGAAGAAGTGGTTCTTGAGCAGATCCGTGGGCGTCTCGCACACGGATTATCGTTCGGGTCGGGTGTTGAAGTGAAAATTAATTCAACCGCATGCGTTCCTTGCTGTGCCCGCGCAACGAAAGGCTCGCAGAAGAGATCAATGGCAATCGGGCGTTCGGTTGCTTTTGAAGATTGCCGCCAGATGGCGCTTCAAAGCGCTAGCGCGCGCACTAGCACCGCAATCACATTTACAAACGGTCGTGATATATTTATTCGCGGAACGGCCGGTGCGGTTTGCTGGATGCTTCCCGGAACGGAAATCGTTCTCAAAGCCTGTTGTTATGGAAATCGGGTGTTTCGAGTCGTGCCTCCTCTGTATTTCTCACCGCTCACCGACACAGTATGCGGCGCAGCCTCAAAGGATGTTTTTCGTACGGTTATGAGACACGAAATTTATCATTCGTGCCCTTAGGGAAAACCCCGCTCCCGGTGTGATCGTGCAACAAAGCAAAATCCCGCTTGTTTTTCCCCGGGCATGCACTTTATCGTCGCAGGACTCCTCCGGGTGGAGTGCGCCGAACAAAAACAAAACCTTTAACCGAAGCAGGCGAGTGGCTTTCTCCACCGACCCCATTATCCCTTATCGGCCGGGGAAGTAGGCAGTTCGAGGTAGTAAAAACCACCGGGAAGCAGAGAAAAAAGTTTACGATAATAGCGTAGCAAAACTAACAGCAACTGTGTGATAGGTGCAAGATAGTTTCCTTTTGCCGGGGACTTGCTTTTTTTCTCTTCTGCCGCTTGTTTTTGCCCGTGCAGCTTTTGAAAGCATGCAGTGCGATTTATGAGCCATATAGACAGCGGAGTAGGAGAGACCTCTGCCGAAATAAATTGCGCACATATTTTTCGTTCCACTAGATGAATCTGCTTATGCTTCTTTCTTTTGGTGTGCGTTTTTTTCTCTCTCTACTGATTTTTTGTAGCCGCTTCTCACCAGGAAACTATCTCCTCCAGAAGCGAGCCGTTGCCGTAAGAAGCGTCCTTTTGTTCTAACCTCTGTGCTGGATTGTAATAAAGTGACGCATCTCACTTCGCCACGCCGGCTGCTGAGTAAACATGTCATTCACAGGCGCGGGTTGCGAATTTTTGCCCTCTTTGCATAACACCCTTCAGGCCGTGGCGTGGCTTTATCCTTGCACACCTCAGCACATTCGAACATTCGCAGCATCGATTCGTGGAGCAGGGCAACGGAAGGACAACTCTGTGACAATGTGTTCCTTCTGTTCGGCTTTTTTTTCGTGTTTCGGGTGCCTCGGTGGATGTGGACGAACGCAATTGTGTTATTTGATGTGCAAGCAGAATTGAACCGAACGCCCCCTCCGCTAGAAGATGGAAGAAATCGCCCGGCGACCGGTGCGAACTGAGTTTTATTAGGTGGACGGGAAAGTTTTACATGTTTTCTCAAAGATGGCGCAAGTGAGTTGTAGAATTTCTTTAGGCACTATTCACTTTATAAAGATAGCTACTTGAATTTCAAAAATAAACATGAAGGTTTTATCAGAAATTTTATCAGAAAATTATTATCAATTAACGAGAAATTTATAGAAAAAAAAAAACAATTAAAAATCTCTTATTTGAAAGAATCGTTTTTCATAAAAAAAACTTAGCAAAATCATTTTTATTATTTTTTTGTGCAATCATATTAGTACAAACCCATCATTAAGAGCAGAGCAGAATTATTTTCGTTAACTTTGTGTTTGATATTAATTTTTTTTGCTAACAGAGCGAAAACGAAAATCTGGTGGGACTGGATTGGTGTAGTATACTATGAAGCGGCTTGAACGATCTGTCTTGAGTTTTACTGGTGTTGCTTCTTCGGCTTCTTCGGCTTCTAGAGCCAAGAAATAAGTAAAAACGTTCACCGACACCCATTCGCTGCTCATCTCTCGCTTCAGTTTCAGCCGTGACCTTTACTCCGGCTGCTGTAAGGATGCTGCACAGAACGTGTGTGTGTATGGACGTGTACGTGTGCCTGCCTGAACCTAACAACCGTGGCACATCCGATAAGACGACGCCGCCAACCGACCGAGCCAACGCTTTTATTGCCATGCTTTCGATTCGGTGCCGCGCAGGACGTGCGGGACACACATAAACACCCGGAGATATCAGCGTCCTGGACCGTCCCATACAGCCCTCTAGCCGGACACCCCAGCCGGCCACAAAAGCGACATTCGCATTCGCTCTTGTTCGTTTATTATTTTCGTGATAAGTCGATATCAGTCAATTTATATTCAAAAGGATTATAATTTGCTTCCTTTCGGTGTGGCTTTTTTGTTGTTACTTCCTGCCTCTTGCGCACAGAACCCGGTTGGGATTGGTGGTAAAAAAGTGAAGAACAACAGCAAACAAACAAAAAACAATCGCCCTCGCCCCGTGTGAGGTTGCTTATCGAATAATGCGCTCTGGTGGGCGCTGCGCAAGGATGCTGGATGCCACCCCATTCTATTCACGTGACCTTGTGGGTGGTTCACACATGTGGCCAGCGTCGGGCCGTGAATGGGTCTTGTGTTCCTTTGCTTCCTTCTTCAAGGAATTCCCCCCGTTGGATGCGAAAGTGAAACTCCCTTCGCGGCATATCAATGAGCGCGTCCTTATGCACCGTGAGCTGAATGATTCGTTGGAGTGGAAATAAAAAAACGTCTCCGGGCGGGTGTCCGGTTTCGCAGCGTCGGATTTCGCTGAATCGTCGGGTTTGTCGTCATAAATTGAGTTTGCCGGTTCGGGTTTGCTTTGTGCGGGTGTTGTTTATTTTTATTTTTGGAAAACCCATTCCCAGCGTCGCCCAGCCGGTCCGGGAGGTTTTGCAAAGTGAAGCCCTCGATAGGATCTTCCGGGGAAACAAAATCGTTTGAAGTCGAATGTTTCTTAAGTAGCGAAGGTGAGCGATGTGTTTTGGGTTGAAAAAATAAGCAACAAAACGTGACCTAGATACTCTTTTCTTAGCAAAGATAGCAGAGTTTTTTTTATCCACAAAAAAGGATGTGTTGGAAAATAGTAATTATCCTTAAAATAAAAACATGTTGTTGCATGTAAAAACTTTTCAAAAGTGTAAACAAAAAAGTAGCTTGCGAAAGGAACAGTATCGGTATTTTAGTAGAAATTGGAAACAAAAAGCCGTTGAAATGAAGTTGTCAAAGTGCTAGCGTTTACATGTTTATACAAAAAAAAAATGGCGACAAGGATGAACTACAAAAGCTTTTTGTTTGTTCAACTAATAACTAGAAAACTACAAATCATATTCATACTAACTCAATGAAAAATGTTTCAAAAATACTTCACTGTTGTAATTTTTCCATAAGTCAATAAACACGAGTTGTCTGTTCAAACGTCGGCAACAGATTCATCTTTATTTTTTATCTTGACATCTTGACGTTTTGACGTTTGACATTTATCAAGGTACTTACAGCCTAGGTGAGCATATACAAACCAAGCTTCGTAAATGATATGTGTGATTTTATGATTCTACACTGTAGAAAAAACTTCTCTTTATCCACCAAGTGCTTCCCAAAACTATAAAATACCGTACCGGCTTTCGGAACGCTCGCACCCCGCACGTTTGCGCAAATGGTTTTTTAACTTCTCGAATGTTTTTCAATTAGCAGTAAATTAGCATCCACTGTAGTTAAAAACTACTTTACGAGCGCGGGGCGAAACTTTCTCCTTGTTTGCAAAGCTCGCTTCGAGTCGAACATTTCATCATCGACAAAATAATATGGTGCACCAACTCTCTCTCTCTCTCTTGCTCTCCCTTACCCGGTGTGCCGATGGCTTCGGAGAAGGCAGCAGAATGTAGATTGTGTGTAAAAATAACAGCACAAGCACAAGGAACAAACCAAAGAGCCACAAACAGAAAAAAAACAAAAACCTCCTACCCATCGGTGCATTCTACCGTGGCAATGCGGTTACGCCGGGAACAACGTTTTGCTTTTGCAAAACCCAACACCCCCCCCCCCCCCAAACAACGCCCGCGATACCGTGCAGCGACCGTTTTGTGTTGTTTTTCCACCCTTTCTCTCTCTCTCACTCTCTCTCTGTTTCGCCCTCGCACGTCCGTGCAACCCGTTGCAACCGACCCGGCCCGGTGTATTTGCGCGTGCGAAAGGATTTTTCGGGGGCTTTCGCCGGCTACAAAACCAGGTGCAGCCTGGCAGAACCCACGAGCAGAAGCGCAAAAGATGGCAAAAAGGCCACCTTTTTTCGCCTGCCCGAAGGTTCAAAGAACGCACCGTATGTAGCCCGGCGGTGGGTGGCTGTATGTGTATAGGTATATATATAAATTCGGTCCAGGAACGTTGACCGAAGCCGACGCGGAACGACGCGGAGGAGCCGGTTTATTTCGGGTGGTTTCACCCTCCTTTCTCCATTTTTCTTTTATGGTTTGTATTTGGTGCGCGCTCTTTATTTCGCCACCGGAACGCTTTCTGGCTCGATGGGTTATGCATACTTTGTTGGGCGTGGAGGAAAAAGAAAACACAAAATGGAAGCATCCGCGGAGCGCAATTCGGCCATCGGAACAGCGAACCCGCAAACATTCCTACGCGGGCGATGCAGTTTCCATCCCTTTTGCGAGCGAAATTCTTCGGAATCGATATTCAATCGGCATCGAGCGTCCGTGTGGTTGGTTGTTTTGTTATCGGAAAATCAATACCACACAACGTTGACAAAATACGCCGATATGGAAATGGCCCCCGGGGATGAAAACATGGGGGTCGCGTATTTGAGTAAATACAATTTTTAGCTTGAACGCTCTTGTTAAATTCATTGAGGTTAACAGTGATCCATTTCAGTCCTTTTAAGAAAGAAAAACAATTCTATAAAGACCGGTATGGCTTTTTTTTATGAGGGAACTTCTTTTTCAACGGTATTTCGTACATTGATATTCATTTCCTTTCAACATCATTTTTATAACTATCAGATTCAGCGCTTTATTTTTGATGTTTTCAAAAGAGTTTTATATCTTGAAATTTGAACCGATTTTAGCTCATTTAGAAATGTATTTTATCCTGTTTTTTTTTTGTTTTAGACTATTAAAACCAATTCTCTTCAGCATCCCATCCAACCCATCAATCCCATTATAAGATTGTTTAAGTTTATTGACAATACCCTGGACTGCATCGCGCTACTATGTATGTTAGATAGTTTCTCTAAATGGTGTATTGACAAGGATCTGCGTATTTCTGTTTCTAAATGTTCAGTTCTGTCTTTTTATCGCAAGCGTAATCCACCAATCTTTTTGTACAATATTCATGATGTTAATGTCCCACTTCTCACTGTTGCTCGTGATCTAGGTGTAATGTTAGATGAGCGACTCACGTTTACTGCTCACCACAAACACATCAACAAGATGCAAGAATTCATCGCAAGACAGTCTCGTGAATTTAGTAACCCTTTCTGTTTAAAGGCTATGTACAACTGCTTAGTACGTTCTATGTTAGAAAGCAATAGTGTCATTTGGACTCCGTACTCCGCTTACTGGTCATCGAAAATAGAGGACGTTCAAAAAAAGTTCTTTAGCATAGCTTATCTCAGGTTCATCTGGAATGACACGCTACCAAGACCCGACTACAGGACTCGCTGTCTTTTATTTGGAACGCAAATTACGCGAGGATATACGGGTAGTATATCAATGTATGTTTATTGCTAAGCTTCTAAACTCTACCACTGACGCGCCTGATCCATATACACGCAAAGCTAAACATTTCTGTCCCTCGGATCACGTCCAGACGAAATGTGTTCCTTAGTATTGAACATAGTTATATAAGTTATATGTGACAAGACGTCCTGTGTTTGTCAGATACTGTCAGATACTAAATTAAATGTAGAGTAATCTTTTAAAAGTATTCAACTTTTCCAAAAAAACTTGATACAGCTTTGGAAAAACATATGTCCAGATAAACTGAAAAAACCTAAAAATCCAACAATAAAGCAACAATAATCCATCATTAGAAGCTGCTTGATGCCTAACGCGAACCAACCGCAAAGCACACACTAAACAAAACATTGTTAAAATTCCGGATCGATTTTCTTCCACCCCCCACACACTCACACAAAGAGGCGATCCCTTTCGGGACCCTCTTCACCCCGGGCCGGCACAACAAACGCTCACGCTGCTTATCCTTTACCTCTTTCAGCGCTGAAAAGATGACGAATCCAGTCGAAAAAGGTGTAAATACCGCACCAGCCGGCATCGCTCTATTTGTCCCGGGAAGCCTTCAGAAAGCCACATGTGCCGTGCCAGCCAGCGAAAGTGATGGACGGATGGCATGAATGGGATGGTGGTCCGTGTGTGCGAGGCATCCCGGCATCTCACATAAAGCACCCATCACGCGCACGGAATGATTGGTCGGCCGGCCTATTCACGGCACGGCACGGGGTTGAGTGATTTCTGTCCGATTTTCCGGTGCATCTCGCTCGACGGTGGGCTCGGTACATCTATTCCTATCGTGAGAATCTCGCCCGAACAAGGCGGGCAGGGCGATCTCGTCCCAGTGTACGCTAATGACGGCAACCGTCGGCTGACAACTATTCCCAAATCCTTTCTTTAATCCACCCGCGTACAAACGGAGCACGTCACAGGGGCAGAGCCAATTACGGGTGCGGGAGTTTCTGGCAGTTCATTCGGCGCAATACTTCCGGTCGCCGGTCGGGCCGGTTGCACCATCATCGCCGTGTGGTGGACCGGAGCGCATAAACCCTGCAATTTGCACTGATCATGTGTCAATTGATGGCACATTGTTTGCCAATTTAAAGGACCGATATCGAGCGGACATCACGGTGTATGTGTGTGTGTGGTTGTGGCTTGCTGGTTTCCGGTTGGCCACGTCCACCGGATGCGGAAGTGTGCTTGTGTGTGTGGGTGGAAGAGATAGTGGAGTGTTTTAATGATATGCTCTTGTTTCGTACCAGGTTGTTTAAAAGATGAATTGATGAGCTTGATGATGTGGCATTCTTCATGGATAGAGGCTATACAGTATGTTCCATCGTGTTTCCAGCTATTCCATGCTGATTGCTGGGAGGTTTTATTGTGAAGACCAACGAGCACATTGGCAGCCTTTCAATGAGGACCGATTGAAAATTGATTTAATTGAAAAATATTAAAAGCATGTTACTAAATTGAGGTCATAAAGAAGACACACAATATAGACTCAATACTATTAAGATAAGTTTCAACTTCTTGAATTCAAGGCAGTCAGAATATAGAGGGCTTTAGCACCGAAAGTTGAAGATAATGTTCAACATGAGATGTTGAACATGTGTTTTTTTTTTGTATTTTGGAGTTGAGGTTTAAGATCCCACAATGGATTCTTACTATTAAGTTAAGAAACATCATCTCAACCTGTAAATTTCCATCCAAATCATAAATCCGCTCTGAGGCAAGTTTGAATGTTCTGAGAGTTGAAGATGTTACACATCTGGAGCATTTTAGTTTCAAGCACTCCATAACACATACATGCTGGATTTAAATATCTTTAAATATCTTGGGAAATGTTAGGTGAAGGTGATTAGGTGATTTGAATATTGAAAATATTCTTGTCAATTCTTCTTACTCATTTATTCAAAATATACTTTAAATATATCCATATAGTGTCCAAAACTTTGAAAAACTTGTAAAAATTAAACTTTTCTTTCAACTAATCAAAATAGTTGCTTCCACATATTGCTATATGGAAGACGCTTTCTTGGAAGACATATTTTCCCACTTCCCACCAAACAATCCCAACAGCCAAATCGGGTTCTCTACGCAGCCCAGAGTCGGAGTCCCGAATTTGCCGCTCCCGAAAATTCGAATCGAAGCTGTCCCAGCTCCCACCGACCGGTCGGTTCTTAAATCCTTATTATGGCCTTCGCTGTACAGCAAACGCAAAAGAATCCCACATTTCCCGGTTTGTGTGTGTGTGTGTGTGCGGCGTTCCCTGCCGGGCACGGCCTTCCAACGTTTTCCAACGGGAAAAGCGCAAAACAGCGAGAAAAATCGCCCCAAAAATCGCTCCGGCGAGTTAGCACTTATTTATTTTGATATACTTCCTTCGGGGCGATTTATTTCCTCGTTTCGTTCTCTCTCTTTCTCTCTCATTCCTCACGGCAAGCTTGTCCCGGGGCACCGGCACGTACTAACTCTTCGATAACCAATTTCCGTCGTGCTCTAAATGGTGCTTTATGGCGTGTGCGTTAAAGCTGCCGGCGGACAGAACCACAATCACACACGCACACATACACGTGAGGAGGGTTCAAACCTGGCCGGCCGGGTCTGGCTTACCGGGCCTACATTTTCCATGCATGTTTTTGTCGTCGCCATAATAGGAAACGTGATTTATTGGCTTAAAACACAACTCATTTATTTAATGTACTCGGCCCGGTCACAGTCCCCGCACGGCACCACCCCGAAGGTCCCCGGGCCAGGAGAAACCACAATCTCCTTTCTCGTCGGTTTCGCCCCCCCCCCCCCTCTCCGTGGCCACCCCGGTGTTTCGCGTTTAGTCGGCAGTTTCTTAGGCTGCGCAGTTCGTTAGTAGACCGGGTAGTAGAGAGCCTCGGTTCCGTCGGGGTGAATAATAGAGGAGGCACTCGGGCTCGGGCCAACCTCACGGTAGTAATCGTGCTGACACGTCGCTTCCAAGCGTTGCGCTTAATCCCGATATGCCCCGGGTTGCATGTTGCGGGCTTTGCGGTTTATCAGCGTGATTAACTTGCTCGGCGGAAACATTTTTCTCCGTACGATTATGGGCATTTTTTTTGCTTTTTTGGGAACCGAGGACGTATTTCGTCTTGCGTGGAACTGGTTGCCGGGAGTTGGAGTTGAGATAAGATAATGTTTCTTGACGTGCATAAGGAAACATGCATATTTCAATGAACATTTTTGATTAGATTGTTTCCGTCAACAGATGGGGCTTTACTCCGGTGAAAATTTATAAATTTATGTCGAATTTTTCATTCACAAGGGAGGGATTGACAAGGGAGAACTTTGGAATTTTTGGAAATACATCGTTCTAGCGCTAAGTATGTTGTTTGTAGTGTGTTGTTGAGCAAGTTTACTCATTCTTTATTTAGGCTCGAATTGTTTGTTTAAGGTCTTAAGAATTTACAAGAAGATATTCACACCAATACTCAAATATCAATACTCATCAGTTTATGGAGGAGATTAGAGCCCATTCGTTGTCTAACTCTCTGACTTCAAATTGATTTGATTCATCGCAATGACTATTTCTCTACTTAGAATGGGTGTTACCCCTATCCGCTTAAGAAATATATCTGCAAATTCACTCAATTTCTTTCTTCTATTATTCAATTTCATTCAAAACGGTAAAGGATAAGAAACAATCTGAGTTCATGTTTGTTTATTTACGCCTACCGAAGCGATTTTTCTCCGACCAAAGAGTATCACTTTCGTCTTTCAACCAAAATCTTGCCAGAACCGGCTGGCCGCGTCCGATCCAGATGCAGAAAGCAGGCGGAATCGAAACGAAAGCATTTTCTTTGTATGTGTCTCATGTGCGTTTATCGTGCCGGTTATGATTCGCGTGCGCGCCTGCGAATTGCGAATAATCGGCTGACTGAAATATTCGTTCGAATAAATATTCCGACCGTTCTTTTGCTGACACCAGCCGCCCCGGTACGGTTCGGTCGTTAAGTAACAGCTGGCAAATACAAACACACACACACACACGCAACGGCAGCAGCGTTATTATCGTGATCGACCCGGCGCACCGAGTGGCGTATGGGACGACGCAGCAATTGAATGTTTTTCCCTGCTCGCTGCTGCCGAGAGGCCCATTGTGATTAAGCGTTGGTCGTGTGGCACAGGGACGCGTTGCCGTATGATGATGATTAAGGACGCTGGGTCGTTGGTAGCTCGAGAGTTCGAGCAATATATGCGCTGTAATACCTCGCGCTGGGAACGAAAATTTCACTCCAATCAAACCACGCGCACGGGAGGCTTCGAGAAGTTCTTCGTCACATCACACTCCGAGAGGCCTGTAAGCCTTCCCAAATCCCGCTCCGTGATGGGATGCAAAACCCCGAAACTATTCCGGAAGAAAATCTCGATTTCCAATTTCGGGTCGCTTTTTTTTTGTTCCGGTGGATGGCATGTGTGGGCCTTTTTCAGCAAAGCTACATTAAACCTTGGCTTCGCATTTCATCACACCGGTTTATTAGAGGTGTGCTTTCGTCGGATGAAGATCGGAACATCGGAACGTTGTAGGAGTGGTTTGGGCTTCAAATGAGTATGGATCTAATCGAACGATCTGATGGAATATAGCTAGAGGGTTCAAAATTACCTACAGGATAAACATGAAGCAGTATGAAGTCAGTTTTGACGTGAGCTTATCGGCGTAATGAGTTGTGTAAGCTTGGTTTTTCTATAAAACTCCCTGTAGCTCAACATCATTTGAGATCTGATCAAACAATTCCACGTACGATACGAGAAAATTGATGTCTTCTTTCAAAAAGTTACTCTTAGAACTTTTTCAGCCATTTTTCTACTGAAAACTGAAACAGACATTGGGAGATTCTGGTGGTAGACTCCCTATGTTCCAAAACAAATGGTTTTTATTCTGAAAAGACACTTTTTCCAACTAAAGATTCACAAATTCACAAATCTCGAGTTCTTTCTTACTCGAGAATTCAACTCTTCATCAACAACATAAGTCGAGATAGCTGGAATATGAGTAGTTGAAGGTCAGTTTAGCATAGAATATGTTTGATATTTAGTTTGCGCTCAAATTGGTGCACAATCCTTTAAAAACTCCTATACAAAATCAAGCATTATACACACAATTGAAGCCCAGTTTTCACGTGCTGACATCAAGAACTCTAAGCATCTATAAGCACACCACCTTTACCGGGTTTGCACATGTTTGTGTTCGTATTGCTCAGGCACAGGCGCTTGCATAAGAATCCCTCCTCATAAGGGTAGGAATATTAATATCCCCGGCGTCGACCAAATAAAGCAAGGGAGCCCGAACGGATTCGGTAGAACATTTATTAACATGCACACGGGGTTGCGCACTCGGTTACGCAATAATAACGCATCGTGTTTTCATCACGCGCGCGTGTGTGTGTAAGGGGAGCAGTAATAGTGTTAGTACGGCCAGTCCAACAAGTTGATTACATAAATCGCGCACTCTCATTTGCATTCCTTGGAATGTGTGTGCGTAAGAGTGTGTGCGTATGTATAATTTTCCACCCAGTGCAACGGGCTGGGACGCCGAGGAGGGTCCTTTAATCTTGTAATGATCGAAACGGCGATGGCGTGAAAAGGGGGAAAAAATGGTGTCGAATAGTTCGCTCGACTCCTGCCCGTTGGTCCTGCCTGCTTGACCAAACGAGTCTATTGCAACGCACACAGCCGCACCGCCAGCATATAAAAAAAGGATCCCGACCGTCCTTTGATTGATGAATTTTTCCTTTGCTTTATTTTCGTTACACGCCAACGCCCGGAATTGGAAAATTCCAACGCTTCCGCGCGGGCCGGTTTGCGAGCGCACGTCACTGCCAAATCACAAATCGTGCAGGCGGTTGGGCAGGCCCGGGAGCATTCCTTCCCGGGGGTGTGGGACGAACGCAACCACGGTCGTATTCCGCACCGAAATGGAAATTTCACATTCCACAAATATTCATGAGCTCTCGCCGGTTTGTGTCGGCGTCGCCGGAAGGGTTTGCTTTTGCGGCCGGAGAGGATTTTCGGATCGATCGGCTCCTGTGTTGGTGAGGATTTGGTTGCGGTTACGAGGAAGGACATCCAGCAGAACCGGGACGGGTTGGGTCATCGTTTTGTGGGACTTGACGCGGTTGGTTCATTCAATTTTCATTCAAGTCTTCAAGTCTTCAAGTTACTGATAGATCCCTCCAAAGATCTTGCTTGCAATATCATCTGTACACTAGTTGAAGTTTGTGGAAAAGACATTGATTTTAGTATTAACATTGAAATCAATGTTCAACATTGCAAACAAAACAACCACTCATAGTACTAAATGTTTTGAATTACCAACGAAATGCAGATAAAACACAACCCCTTAAACTGTAGATCCTGGCGGTTTGAAACGCTGATATGGCCATATCTATCCACGCATTATTTCACGCTTCTTTACCGCAGTATCTCTTCCCAACCGGCAAGTCATTCCAGCGAACCGGCTGACTTGCAGCGGGCAGAACCAAAACAGCTGTCACGCGGTTCGCTCTCTTCCCGGAATGCGAATCATTTTGGGGTTCGCAGCCGCATTGGCTGCCTGCAAGCCTGCACCGAACACCGATCGGGCACATCCTGGCCCAGACCGCTGCTCCGAACGACATTTATCACCCGAAATTTATTCAAATTACACTACACGCACACACTAAGGCGCTCGAAAAGAAAACGGGTTACGGCGGGTTCAGCCCAGTAGCACGCGCTACTCCACTCCGGGCTGCGTGAAAGGATACGCTGCTAACCTTGAAAACGGAACGCACGCGGTGGCTTGAAACGGCTGTTGTGCAGATGCAGTTTGTGCACACGCGAGTGGTTCGCCGGTTTTAATTACACGCAGCCGGGATAATGATAATCATCATGCAAAAAGGGAGAGAGAGCGAACGAACAAGAAAAGAAACAGTGAACAGGACCTCTTTCCTGGCGTCCTTTCCGTTCGCTTTGCCAGTGTGTAACAGTGTGCGCAAAAGTGAACGGGAATGCGTGTGTACGCGAGGCGATCCTTTGGCACATGGAACGAAAGGACGACTTTGGGCACAGCACGCGCGCTCGTGAGCGTTCTCTCCCCTCCCGGGTGAACACGGTGCACACACCATGCCCGATCGGATAATGGGTGCGTATTGTGGATTATTACTGGTTCACTGTGTCCCGCTTTCGCCGCGCGTTTCTGGTGTATCCGTTTTTGTGCCGTTCCATTACCGCTCGTTCGTCCTTGCTCAGCGCACCGTGGCAGTACGGCACAGCGTGAGCACGCTACAGCTGGAAGTACGGTCGAGGACGAGCGTGGAATGTGTAAGATCGAAATGATACCCCGTTTCGGACCACCAAGGCCTCAGTCCGTTCAAGGACGTAAACGCTGCCCAAAAGTTTTGCGCACGTTGCTGCTTGCGGTGGTCAAACGAAGTAGCATTAGTGAACAAATTAGTCACATAAGAAAATTTATAATATAAAAAGGAAAAACAGTTGTATAATACAATTGGTTGTATAGTAGTTCAGTATAAACAACTTTCTGTCCTTTTAGGGTTCAGCACAGTATAAAATTTAAAAGGTTATGAATATTTGTACAATTTTTAAATGTCAAATATACAAATACATCAATTTTAATAAACAATTAGGGAAAACTAAAACGTAGCATTGCTTTTATTATATAAAAGTCAAAAAAAGTCCTAAATCCGTCATTTATAAAGATATTCGGTGTTTGTTAACTGTTAAAGTTGAAAAAACTAAATACCTTAGTAAACAAAACCATCTTAATCTAAAAACTAACTAAATTAAATAATAAATATATGAAAACAACTACAAAAATAAATAAACTTTTAGCTCTACAAGAAGAACATGTAAAGCACAAATAATTTTTCAATTTATAAAATTAGATAACAAATAAATAAAGTCGCCAAAACTGAAATAAATCATAAATGTCATCTTAGAAATAAAATATTTTTAAATTTTAACATAAATCAAGTAAAAACTCGGTCCTGAAAAATGTGTCCTTCACCCTCCCCGCAGTGCAGTTGCATCGATATCCTATTATCCCTACTATCCTCTTCCACCGCAGGGTGGCCATTTTACCCTCCCCTTGAAGGGAGAAAAAGGGTGGGCCGAACCGCTCTCTCGTGCACAAATGTACGCATATTTTGGTTAGTTTTGACGACAAAACAAAACAATTACCAAAAGTTTGATGCAATCCCGTCGCCGGGTCTTTCGTGTGCGTGTGCGTACACCGGCTCCTTTCGTCCTCCGACGGACGAAACAATCAAACGGTGCTCCCTACCGAGCGGAACGGTTTTCGGGGTGGATCGCGCTGCTGCTGCCGAAAACTGCCTCTGCTTTGTTTGTTTCGGTAATTTCGGTTCGCTGTTACCACCGCCGTGCCAGAAGGGGGTGCCAAAAAGTCCCTTTTTGCATCAACTCACTGCCGAGGCCTCTGTTGATGCGATCTGTGCAGAAACGTCAATCGATGTCGTTGCGAAAAAGATGAATCCTTTCGTCGGGCCCCCTCGAGGCCCGGTTTGATTCGGCTGTTCCGGTTTCGTTTCGGTTCATTTGCAGAAACGTTTCGCCTGCCCCTGGTGCGGTTCGAGTAGTTTTGCCACGCTGTCACTTCTTTGGCTTTTGCGTCCCTTGAAAAGGAAGGCCGCCCGGCGTGCGAGGCGCCTTTGATTAACGTGAAACGCAACACGAAAGTGCATGCGAGGCAGGAAAAAAGGGTCTCGCCTCGCCCGGTGGGAAAGCAAATGGCCAATAATGTGTCCCTGTGTGTATGTCGAGGCGAAATGCGATATCTCGCATAAACCGCAGCGAAAACCGTTTTCACCTTATTGTGTGCCGATTGTTTCGGGGCGCCCATTTGGTCCTAGATTGCTGATAATGTTGTCCCGAGCAGAAGGGGATCGCACGATAAGAAACTGCATTGTGTCGGGCACTAAAGCACTCGTACACTGAACGTGTGGGTCATAAATCGTTCCAAACTTCGTTGACAATGTGCGAAAACATTGTGTGCCTGTGCGATTCCTGTGGTTATGATTTTTGGCACAATTGCACAATCCCGAGACGAGATGTCGAATGTCAGCAACAAATCAGCCCGAAGACGGTCGCGCCAGATGCTGAGGCTGTGCGGGTTGGTGATTTGTTTTTATGGAGATGCGTCGCCTATTCAGCCTATTGTGAGAGATTTGCTGTGGAGATTCAGGCAAATTAGATTGGAGAATGCGGGAAGAAACGTTTTTATTGTGGAGTGTTTGATCGTTGAGAGCAATTTGCAAACATCCGTGAAAGATGCAATTACGACGGAACCGACCGTAGATGGGAAGCTTATTGTAGTTGTGTTCGGAGAAACAATTAGGTTGGTGAAATCGGATCTCGGCTATGAAATGAGCTACAAGGTAAGAATATCTAAAGACTCGAAAATATCAACACTAATTCGAGCTACAGTGGCTTCTACCAGTAACCTGCTCTTTAATCGCACCATGTTATGTTCATAAAACAATGAAGAAAAACACATCCTTAACGTTCATTAACAGTCCCAATTTATTTCTCAAATATCATTCAATAAAAAATATAAATGACATAAGTTGTATAGATTTAAATTCAAATTTACTTTTTCTATATATATATATATATTGTGTATATGTTTAGAGTATTAAAAATATTAAAAATAAAACAAAAGCAACTATTTCATTACCAGTGTTAAACGAAACGAAACAAATTTGAATTTCAAACTCCTAAAAGCAGTGTGAAATGATTTAAAAACACAAATAATGTCTTACATAACAAGAAAAACAGACAAAGAATCTGTGTACTGAAAAGAACTAAAAAATAAAGTGATAAAGGAGATAAAAAAAAGAATGAATAAAAAACTAGAAAAAGGTGATACGAAAACTCAAACATTGAAGTCGTCAATAAGACATTTAAAAAGAGATCATCTTGAAAGCAATATGCCTCTTTAGGAAACAAGGAAATGAAGAAATGATATTTTGAGCCCATAGAACAACACTACCGAAACAAAACATTAGAAAATAGAAGAAAACAGACACGTGAAAGGAAGACAAGCGAAATGATCCCATCCAATTCCGGCGGGCATCATTAACGGAAAGGTTTTTGTTTGTCGCATCGCAACATCGAGCCTCCGGCCCCAGCCTGCCATGTTCGTTTTCCGATCTAAACATGCTGCTTCCGGTGTTGCAATCGATCGGTTTTTCGCTCTAGCGCAAACAAACAAGCAAACTTGCGGAACGGAACCGAGCTAGGTAGGAACACATTTGGCAAAAGACACACACAAACACGGAACCGAAAAGAACTTTCCCGCAAAGCGAGAGAATGAGGGGCGAACACAGCACCGGAACGACCAACTGTGCCAACTGCCCATCGTTGAGTGAGTAAAGGAAAAAAAACAACACAAAACTGCCGGATATGCAGCAGCACACGGAACAGAAGGCCCGCTCGTTCGGGCCAGTGGGAAGTGATCGATACTATCGTACCTTTCGGCTCCGTGCACTCTTCGGTACATCAATCAAACGGTTCGCAATGACTCCGGCGCCGGCACCTAATGCACCTCCTGCCCCGCGACGGGCTGGTAGGTAAAACGCTTAACCTTTCCGTTCGCGAACCGACGAAAAAAATCGAAACTAAAACGCACGGCCCGCCAACGAACGCGTTTTTAGCGAATGAATGAGTGGCATCTGTTTCAATCACCGGAAAGAGATATCTCCGGAACAGGACGTGGCAGGAGGAAGTAAAATTGAAACTTGCCTGGAGATGTTTGCGTGTGCGTGTGTGTGCGTTCTCCCGCTCTCCGTGATCTATTGCGTAATATTTCCCGCTGCCGCGTGCTTCCCTGTTTTATTTCCCGTTTCTTGGGAAGTTTTCCGTTACACGAATGTCCTTGTGGAACGTTTTAGGTTGCGTTTTTTTTTCTCGAGAGAGCGACAAAAAATGTTAAAGGAAACAGGAACCTGGTTCTGCTGCCGGTGCGGCTTCTCCGCGTAGGGAGAAGCAAGAAACGCACGTCCTTTCCTTGCCAAGGACATGAGCCGCCTTCTATCGATAGCCAGGCAGCCTGCAGCAGCCTCGTTGAGCTTTCTTTTTCTGCTTCCTTCTTTTCTTCTGTCCCTTCCTATATAACAAAAACCAACAGGATGCCATCATGATCCATGAAGTGTTCTGCAGATGACAGACGAAAAATATCGACGGCTTTTCCGTGCTCGTGGCCGCGTTTTCTTCGCCGCGCGCGAGCGTTTGAATATTTATTGCCCGGGCTTAGGCGGACGCACATGAGCTTCTGCTCAGCTCATGTCTTTATTGATGACGTGTCACCACGATTTGCGGACGTCATTTTGTACTGCCGAAAAATGGTCGTCTGTTTTGGTGTGTGGCGGAGCTGACAGCTTAAAGCGCTGTGTGTGGCTCGCGGATTTCTGCGCAGCGTGCGTTGTGGGATAAGAATGTGTTTGAAGGTTTAGAGGCTGGATTCAAAATTTTACATATTTTGGATGGGAATGGGTCTATGGATTGGACTATATAAGGGATAGGGATTTATAATACTATTTTTCTTTTTTGTACAGTATAACGACCAACGAGGTTTACTAGTTTTTATAGCAATTTGTTAGATAGTCAATATTTGCAAGGCAGAATCAAAAATCTAGATGGGATTTTTATGCCAGTTCTGTCAAGTAAAGACCATTACATGTTTGGAGCAATACATCCCCGAGCTTGTATCCAAAACTTGATAAAGAAATTCGTGATGAACTTATTGCCAAGTCAGCTTGAGTATGATGAACGTCAATAGCTGTTAAAGAATTCGTTGAAAACGAGTTCCAAGAGTGATAGAACCTGTACTGAAAAGGATGTATCTATCGGAGACCAGAGAAAAAAGATTCCAATATCTCCGACAAACAGTAGAGCACACTCGAATTCTTGAAGATTATTACGCAGTAATAACATCAAGTCCTCAAAACCTGTCAAAAGGATCCTCTACAAACTTAGTAATGAAAGTCGTTAAAAAATATCTCAACAAATAATATCAGGAACTTAACAGCATACACAAAGTTGGAGATATGTCTGCAGAAAACAAAAAAAAAACGAGTTAATACCCAGAATCACAAAACAAAACGCAGATACTCAGTTTTGTGCTTCCATCAGGGATTATGAACATGTAACCCAAATTTCATCTGCGAAAACTTCCCCCCAAAGATATGATAAAAAGGCAAACGAAACCCGTACACGAGAAGCATTCTCGTGACCGGTGAACATATTACGAAACCCCGCCTTTACGCGGCAAACCCCAACTCAAAACCCATCCCAAAAACCATTTCAACAGACAAATCCTCGACAGAACCGCTTCTGCCCGTGCAATGATCCCGCACGTGGGGCACACGTGTACCTGGTTCCACGTTCTCGCCAAAAATTGGGTGCCTCCGACAGGATGGGCAATTTCGCATCACGAGGTTTTTTTTCTCTCTCGCTCTTTCTCTCTCATCCGGCACACGTAGTGCCGAAAGGATGGCAAAACGCTTGCCAAAGAAGCTCCAAACCTGCCGGCAGTGGCGCGCGTCCTTGTGCCAGGTGATTGATTTTGTCTTGTGTAGCTCCCCACACATCGTCGTATCGTGGGCCTGATTCGATTCTGTTTGCTTTTCACTCAATCATCGAAACACACATACAACTGCTTGCGGAAGAAAAGGCTACGGGCGCTAGGGCCTGAAAAGCGTGCCGGAGAACGACGGCTGCACTCGCTATCGGTAGGGCAACGATCAATTCCTATCTTGCTCTCCCGGGAAGTGGCAGCTCCAACGCGACGCGGAAAACAAATTTCACTCCTATGGCGTTCACCTTGCTGGAGGAGGTGTTTATAGGAGAATCATATTTTTGCACCATTCCCATTTGGGTGACCTCGAGATCAGGCAAGTGTCAGGGAAAAGGGAAGGAAAAGGATTCTCTCTCTCTTTCTCGGTCGCGCTCGGCTGAAGGATGATTAGTGTTATCGATATTAGATGGAGTCGGAAATTGATACATCTCTCATCTCTCCCCTTATCTCTGGCTCTGGCGCCGTGCTTGAAGGATGTTATTTTCTTCCCGGCTGCCAACGACACAACGTGTCGAAAAAGTCATTAATGCTGCGCTAATGGACGGACAGGCCAGGGACGAAACCCGAATCGATATACACCAGCCCCTCAGGGGAGCTTTTGCCGTGCGTTGGTGCGTGCGCTTTGCAAATAAATCGCCATCGCCCCTTTTGTTGGAGAGAGGGTGTGGGCTGGAACGGGGCTGCGGTGATGAAATTGGCCCTCCACGCATTACTCGTAACCTCCGGATGCCCGGCTCAGCAGCAATCCGTTCGCTCCGAGCGACGATGTTTTGACAGAACTCATTTGTTAATGGCGGCGGGCGTAAATCCTGCCCAAACACTCGGACTCAGGACCCGGTTCCGGTTTTCTTGGAAGGAAGTCGTTCCGGCGTACTTATTTCGAGCGTTCCGAGAACTGAACCCGGTGTGGCCGGTGTTTGCGTGACGAGATTTATGCCCAATTGAAATCCTTTTAACGGTGGCAAATAATTAATGATGATGGTCTCGTGAGTGGCAGTGCTCCCGTGCGATCGAACGCGTGATAGATCGGGCACTCGTTTGTCATGCACACAACACGCCGGTCGAGAAGTCCTGGCTATGTTTGGCTCAAGAATCTAGCTTGTCCTGAGGAATATTTCTATTCTTTTAACTCCACTAGTTCGTCGCATCCTTATCGCACCGCGCATGGAAGAGAAACTTCTCACAAAACCCGGAAAGTTGTGTTCTTTGCTCCTGAAATCGTCATTACTTCAACCCACACGCACGCACACTCGCGAACACGAACGGCATTATGGATGGGCTTTTAGTAGCGACCGGCATCGGAGCACATAAAACACTTCGTTTAATGGCGGTTACGGCCGCCGTCCGCGGAGGTGTTTAGTATGGTTTAGTATTTTGATGTCTTTTATTGGATGGCCGGAGCGCGAAAAACTCCCGGGTGCAACCGGGTTTTTATGTGGTTCGCTCGGTGTGGAACATTCTCTCCTGGTGACCGCGGCCCGGTGGATGATATGGTGAGGCTACGATTGCGTTGATGTGTGCGTGTTGTGTGGATAGTGGAAGAGAATGTTCTATTTTCATTTTTATTGAAATTTTGATATTTTTAGGATTTTTTCACATCATCACTCAATTCCCTTGGCATCGTTTAAGTTTTCCAAACATTAAACTTCTTTTTCGAGAAATCATTAGCTTTTTCAAACATGATTTGAGATGTCCGCCAGCTTATATATGGCTAAGCATATGATGAAACCTTCAACGCTATGGAAAAAAATGTTCTGAAATGTGTTCCAAAATGATTGTTATATGTTATCGTCTTAAGGTTTCTAGGAATTAGCACCAAAAAATATCAAGATATTCACTTTTAATCTGTTTTATTGTTAAAGTGTACTAATCGTGACAATTATTTTCAATTTATTTAATCAAAAATACATTTATAATTGGTTCGTACTTTGATGAAGTAATTCATCCTATATATTACACGCATTCTGATTTCCACTATAACACTATTGAGTTATCGGAAAATGTGGTTCGAAAACCAATCTCCGCACTCCGCTTCCAGTGTGGCATCGAATTTCTCACATTTTTCCATAAACCACCCCAAAAACACTGGAACACATCAAAGTCCACCCACCCCCCAGAGCCGGCCGGACCCAACGCTGAAAGGTGGCAAATGTGCGACCCACCAACGTGGCTTTTAATTACTTTGTTTGATTATGCCCGGGCGAACGCTGGTGCCGGGCCAACGGCAGCAGAAGCAGCAGTGACAGGCGAGCGAGCGGAACCCAATATCGGCGCACCAGAAGCCAGCACTGGAAGCAATTTCGGTAGTTTTTCGGGGGGTGGGCGCGCGCGCTGTTTTATTTTCCGGACGTTTAATTACCTTCATTTCACCTATCGCGGTGTAATGGTGGCGGCAAACTATGCGAAACACCGACGGGGTGATGATCGAGTGACTGGGAGATGACAGGAGGGTGTTTTTTTTTCTTTCTCGGCTCCTTCTCATAACGCTGATGACTCCCACATGGCACCGGATGGAAATTCGGTGCTACCCTCGAGGTTAGAAGACCGAAAATGGAAACGAAACCTTCCCGATATGTTGAGTGATCGTTTCATGGCATTTAGGTTGTATTTTTTGCATTTTTATCCGACCGTTCATTCGTTCTAACTAAGCAGCGTTTGTTTTTCGCTTCTCATTCGCCGCCCTGTTCGTCGGAAACGGAAACGCCAGCGACCAGCAGGAATATTATCGCATCTGAAAAAAAGGGTCTCTAAGCACCGGCAAAACACAAATGACCCTCGACGAAGGTGCAGCAGGGTGCCTCCATATTCGGGCTCTAGTTGTGCCTAAATTGTCAAAAACGAAAGCAAAAAGGAAAAACTAACTCGACAAAACGCGCCTCCGTGCTGACAGGCTTGCAGAAGGAAGTGAAACGAAACAACAACTAAAAAGCCTTGGAAGCCTTTTTTTAGTTTATGTGGAGAAGAAAGAAAAAAGCATGCCCACAAAAAGAACGCACATACACAAACTGGAAAATTATCGCAACTGTCAACACGGCTGTCAGCGACGTTTAGGGGGCGAGTATCGCGTTCACCCGCGTCTCGAATGCGGCACGTTTTTTGACAGCTCTAATTAAAACGATACCTTTTTTATGGCCCAGAACGGAAGACCGGCTCCTATCGTCAGGTGATGGGGGAGTAGGTGTACGCATGTTATTAGCCGGGTGGGTTTTCAAGTTTTCAAGTTGCATGTTTTCACCAGAATGAGTTGTGATACGGTCAATTCTTTCTTCCGAAAAAGATCTCCTTTACATGTTTTACTGATTTATCATATAATTTAAAACTTTTTGAAGAGATTATATTATTAAAAACTCTTTTTTAGTCATTTTATTTATTGTAAATTATTGTTTAATAATCTTGAAATGTATTCCTTGGAATTGGGCTTGTCATAAATCCTTCATAAGCGTGAGGCGATGTGAAATAGTTGAATATCTTGTCATTTGTCTGCAAATTGTACGAATAACTACAATTACTAAAGTCAAGCATGCTTATATCATGCTTATAAATAAGCAATAAATGCCTTTGAACCCACGACATTCATTCAAGCCTTTTAATCGATATTTCAGATCCGGTTCGAAGGACCAAAACTTGCAAAATTTTCTCACTCCTCGACACTCAAGGCACACGTCAAGTATGTAGTAATAATCTGTCAAAAGGAATATCGTTTCGCATCATCTGCTAATAAACGTAGAGAAAGTCTAAACAAACACAACCATATTTATGGGAACTTCTCTCAAAACAGTTCCTCCAACCATCCTCGCAGCTGCGTGCGTGTTTCGAATCCGTTACGGGCCCTGCCCTGCCGGTCCAACCAGCATGCCCGCTCGAGCTGCTGCAATCCACAGGAATGTGTCGTAAAAGTTCGCATACCTCGCCGAAATTTGCCAGCCGTTGCCGTGCGCAGTTGTGCAATGTGTGCGTGTGTACATGTCCCGGTCCCTGCCAGGAACGCACGTAGCACGTACCAGGTGACGCTGTTCGCCGCTGTGACATAAAAACACACATGCACACGGTGAAAACTGTTCCCAAGGGGGTTCCCTCCGCACCGAGAGGTGGCAACGGCCTGTCGATAAATTTGGAATATTTCACACATCATAAAACGTCACCGCAGTCAGCTGGAAGGAACTGTGGCTCAGAGGGAGTGTGTGTGCGTTTGGCTGAATTCAATTAGGTTCATGCAGCAGCGTCGAATGCCATCCGAAATGCAACTATTGCAATCTTCCTTGGCACGGTTTTTATTGCCCATCCCTCCCACACTCGCATACACACCTTCTGCTGGGATCGAGATCAAGTTGCTTTTCACACCTCCATCCTCCGTGTCAGCTTCGGCGTCCGTTTATGGTAACGTCAGGGGTTTTATGGCTGCTGTGGCTGTAATAAAAGTAAATATGACGAGGCTAATCGACGGGACGGGGCCAGTACGAGCGCGTTGGGGTGTAGGGGTACAATTGCAATTTTTATTGCCTGCAAGTTGGGACGCCCGGGGAAGCCACCGGCACCGCTCCGCCCCCGGGATGACACATAAAGTGCTCATTATCACCTCCTACGGTAGTGGTGCAATTAGTCTCGCGTATCCCCTCGACCGTTCGAAGACGCTCCTTCCAGAAGGACTTTTTTCCCCCCAGCTGGAAGAAGGTCTCACTCTCCCGACGCTAGGATGCTACGATTATTACCACATCCCTGCCACAGCTGGGCCCGAGCGGACTCCGGCATACGAGCGCTACGAACAGTCACCATAATAATCGCGCTCGTCCTTGCCGCGGTACCGAAACTCGGCAATAACCAATCTACTTAATGTGCTTTCAATTATGCTGCGGGAACGTCCATTAAAACCACACACACACACACACGCACGCACGTCCAAGGGCTGCTTTGACGTCGGAGAAAAATACACTCACAATCCCACCCTGTCAGCGGTCCACGCGAGCAGCGAGAACGAAACTGCGTAGAGAATTAATCATAATTTAAGCTCCTGCCACTCGACACAATTTCACGCCGGGCTGCGAGTGGCGAAGCGAGGAGTGTGTTCGGTGTATTATTGAGCGTGTGTTTGTGTCGTGTTCGTGTGACAATAAAAAAAAAACACACACAGAAGCAATGCTCGAACCGTAGGGGGAAAAAGACACTGAAATATTGTTAGGAAAAAAAACTAAACAGCTTCAGCTGATTTCTTCTATTACTGGTTTAACCATATATTGGTTTCCATCAGCAGTAGCCAATGGTAACATGGAAAGCTGTCTGGTTTGTATATATTAACAATTGTTATAATTTGTTCTTGACTTATTTGTTCTTGACTTAAATTTATTGAATATTTACTTATATGTGTTTTTTTTAGTAAAATTCTAATATTTTGCTCGATTTTATTTGTTTATTCACTTTCCTTGATTGGTATGCCATATCAAATTATTTCTTTTAAGTTCTTTAGTTAAACACTATTTTTTATATTTTTTGTTCTTGATGTTTATTCACAATTTCAATTTTTAAGATAATGTTTTGTTTATTTTAATAATTTGTTTGTGTGATGTTGTTACCATGTGTCGCTTTCATCAAATGTTTACTGTGTTGTGTAACTTTCATTTAATTTAACTTCATTTTATTATAACAATTGTCCGATTTCAGGTTAAACAATGGACTTATAACTAACCCTATCCTAATTAATCCTAACTTATTTGAACATCTTTTGTAATTTTACAAGAATATTCATATTTTTCAATATCAAACTGTGAAATTCAAAATGCTTGCTTTTTTACGCTGTTTAGATTTCGCTTCAGATTGTTTGTATGAGATTTACGTCGTAAATCAGCATCATCCTACCTTTTCTAAATAACAATGCTAGCACTACAACCTCAATTGTTTGAATGCAAATCTTGAGCAATCTTTAAGAGTCGCTCTTCAATCTTCAATCGGCTCTTTCTCATCGTTTCCAATCGAACAATAAAGATTGGCAAAAAAAAGAACAAAAAAGAAACAACTGTTTCAATGTAACTCTTGGCACATTTCAACGCCAAATTCCCATCGCACTGGAAGCGCCCCTGCCGGGGGTTTTGCGCCCGTGTTGGAAACTCGTCTCATTTCAAGCAGGCGGCCCCCCTGGCGAGGTAATTTTGCGCCATCCAGTCACAGGAAAAGAAACCCCGAAGGGTCCTTCAGCGGTGCAAGAAAAGCGGGCCGACACGAGAGGCGAACAGAATAGCCACTTTTCCAGTTCCACCGGGTAATAGGTTATAGTTGCGACCCTATGCTAATGCATAGGGTCTCCTCGGTCTCGGCGGTAGTTGTGCGGAGCAATTAAGCGCAGCTCACTGTGCGCTGTCCCGGTTTCGGCCCCGGTGTCCTGCGGTGCGGTTGCGATCGATCATTCCGAGCGGTTCCCGGGCATTAATACGTGTCGGTCATTTCATACTGCCGAATAAATAATCGGGCGGTAGGATGGGGGGGAGGGGTGGAAGGAAAGCGTCCCCAACAGGAACAATTCTCGGGAAAGCGTTGCTCCTGTAAGCGTGCCTTCTGATTTGTGGAAAGGCAGCCGAAAACACAGGCACACGGAGTGGGGTGGCCCTTTTTCTGAAGGTCATTTCCGGTGGAATTCGTCCTTGCAGGCAAACGCGTCGCTTTTTTCTCCGGGAAGGAAGGAGATTGATTAAAATGACTCCCGAAGCGAAAAACAAAACCACACATTAGTGAAAGAAACAACGGCAGCTCTCGAGCGTTCGTTATTTATAATCGCTCACGGACGATTCACTTTGGGTTTTCCCAACCGCAGAGATGAATCTTCTGTCGCACCCGGTAAATAAAGAAATCGCTGCTGAATAATGCCGGACCACCGCGAAGGCGTGGAACGCTTCCCCGTTCGTTAAAAATAAGAACCCTTCGTGGGGAAAACCCCCCTTGGCGTGCTCATTATTCCGCATCCGCACAAATCGCGTCTAGATCGAAGCTGGGCAATGCAAAAACGAAAAATCTATTTTCCCAATTGACGTCATACGTGCGGAGTTTAAATTTCAATCTTTCCGCCCCAGATGCGAGAGAGGAGAAAGCAGCAGGAGCAATACTACAGTGGAGCTATTTAACGATCACGTTTACCTTTCTTCTTTGCTCTGGCGCAATCATTTTTCCGAATTGTTTTTTTTTTCACTTTGCTTCCTATCACTTTGGCCACACGTTCTGAGGATCTGCACATGTGGGTGACAGGAAGCCAAACAGAGAAACAAAAAAACTTCAAACCACCCCCCACAAGCTTCGAGTATTCCCTCCCGTGCACGAAACCAACCAAGCACCGCACCGAAGCAGCTGGCAACCGTTCCTGGGTGATGGCGGCCGGTTCGGTTGTTGACACGTTTCGCATTTGTTTTTGACATTTTCACGAATGACGCCCGTGCCCGTGTTGCTGTGTGTGTGTGTGTGTGGTTGTGCTTTTTTTCTTATTCATTTTTCCTTTGGTGGGTAGGAAAGGTGGCCATTTCTTGGCCGTTGGCCCGAGATTTGTTTTTCCTTCCGCGCGGGCGTACGCGATGGTTTTTGTTGTTGTTGTTGTAGTTGGTGTTCACTTACATCAACCAACCGCGCAAGGATCACTCTTTCTCTTTCGCTCTCCCTCACACAATGTTGTTTGCGTGGTTTGCTGTTGTTTGAGGTGAAAATAGATTCATTAAGGGTTGGGCAGCCACACAGGTACAGGGCGGTGGGCGGAAAAGCGAGAGAGAGGGAGAGAGAGAGAGAGAGAGAGAGAGAGTCGCGGGGGACACAGCGTGAGGTTGCAATTAATTGTGCCGAAGTTGATCGGGTATGTGAGTGGGGTGGTGTGAGTGGTGATCCTCGCGGTTCAGCCGCGGTTCAAAGATCACATTATCACGCTGGGAACCAAACATAGCGAGCACGTTTGCAATTGTTGCTCGAGGCCTCGAGGCTTAGGTTGTTTCATAAGTGATGAGATGTTTGTTTCATAAATTATATTGTTGCATCTGTTTTTAGGATACTGTTGGTCTCTAAATAACTTGTGATGTCTTTCTCATATTCAGAATGTTGCATCTTTGTTCCAATTGCCATTGCTTGAAATTGTTCTCAATCCATAATTCACTCATTGAAGCTATATGTTTAATGTCTCTAACATTGTCTTACGTAATTAACTTGCCTGCTTGTTGTTATTAGTAATAAACTTTAGTTTTAACTTTAACTATTTGATTTTTGTGGTTTTACTCGATTTTGTGTGCTTGTAAAACCTAGTATATTGTTTTTTTTGTGTTATTTATTTTATGTTCTTTTGTTTTTTTTATATATTTTTTGCTTTCATATTAATTATTTACTTTTTTCAATGTGGTCTTACTTGTTGGTGAATTGTTGTATATTTGTATTTTTTGCGCATTTCGTGTAGCTCCCTTTTTTCAACTTAAACTTCATTTCAATTCATTCTGTTCTAAGTTTGCTTTTATCATAAATTGATATACAACTACTGTACAATTGATAACAACTGTTGTACAATACATATTCGATAAATATTAGATTTTTTGTTTTGTATTACATTTTTAATTGTTTTTCATATTTTTTGTCGTCTCATATCGGGTTGGTGTTCACATCACGGTTCATTTCCTGATTGTGAACGTAAAAATTTGTCATCGCTAAAAAAAAAACGCACACACCATTCGAATAAGCCAATGAATCGTGATTGTGTACGAAAAACGAAAAAAAAACACATTTCATCGTGCTACAGAATGTCACTCACAAAATGTGCTCCCATGACAAGAAAGTGGACGATGTTTGCAGCAAATAAATCGTGGACAAAGTGATAAAAAAAGGCTGGCGTGATGTCAAGGACGATCACGTGCAAAATGGGAAAGCACGCACGCGGGTGTAGGTGGGTGTCTTAATCTCCTCACTGATAGTAAACCTACAACTCGTGGGTGCGTGTGCGCGAAACAAATGTTTTTTGTTTTTTTACACACGCCGCGATCATTACTGCTTCGTGCGGCTCGCCGAAAGATCATTGTTTATGTTGTGCAACGGGGAGTAAACTACACGGCACAGTCCACGGGGAGGGTGGCTCGTTTCGAGATCCGTTTTTATTGCAAACAGGAAGAGGTTGATTCCAGATTGTTTTTCTCGCCTGCTCTGATGTGGCTTTGGCGCTTCCGCCGCGTCTCGCTGTCCATCGCTTCCAGAACGCCCTTCCGCGCCTGCAACGCGCGCTGCCGGTTGTTTGTTATTTTCATTTCTCCTTCGTTTTTTTGCTGCTTCAACTCACAATTGCCACCCCGTTTTCCCTTCGGTTTTATGATGTTGGCGATGATCGCGATCCTGCATCCGCTGGTGCTTGTTTATCCAAAGTAGACGATAAAATGGCAATTAAACGACGATCGCTTCCATCTGCGTTCCTGTCCGTGCGATCTGCTGCGAGCGAGAGACGTGGTGAACAGCAGCGCTTGGAGCTGTGTTCTAGAAACCGGTTCGCTGGGGGTTTGCTCCGATGGATGGATGATCCAACGTCGTCGTCTTTCCTTCGCGAGCGACACACGGATTCCGGCTCAACTAGAAGACGTCAAAACATCCTCACCGTTTCGATCAAGTGTGTGTGTGTGTGTGTGTGGTGTAAGATGTTGTTTGATTTGAAATTCATTCCTTTTTTCTAGATGAGATCGTTGCCCAAAACGGGGGGGTGGAAGCTGGGAGTGTCGGATGAAAATTATCAAAATAAACAACCCATAGACGATGAAGATGACGATCCGTCTTGTACGATCTTGCGATCATCCCTTCCCGCGGGATGGACGTGCTTGGAGCCGGTCCAAACGAGAAAGAGACACTGCATCCTGTTATGAAATGGATCGTATTGGTACGATTACAAAATTAAAATAAAAAAAAAATACACGAGGCAGGATGCAATTTACACGCGTACGCTCCGTCTGCTTCCTGCAACGCGGACGGTTAATTTTATCGTCGACCTAATTTATTGGCAGGAGCGACTCTCACCGCAGGTACCTGCTGTGTTGACTGTTGGCCGCCGATCAAGCGCACCTACTGCTGCTGCTACCGGGCCGGCCGATCAGCCGAACTGCAGAGTGTATTAATTTTAGCGCACCCGTCGATATGTCATCGTGAGAGATTTTTGAATGAATGAACTCACCACACGCGAACTGCTTTGAGGCTTTTTATTTTTAAACACCAATACCAATGCATGGCTTCAGTAAAGATCGGGTGATAAGCCTGCGATGATATGTCCCAGGAAGGATAACCGATGAAAACAGGGCGCCCAGTTGCATCCGATATCGTTTTATAAGCTGTTTACGTGTTTGGAATTGGCATGCTGAAGACACTCTTGTTTACCAGTTTCCTATTTTGATTGGGCAAAGTCATACGATACTGTTTGTTGCTTAACCGTAGCATGTTGATCGTTTGAAGATAGTTTAATGACGATCGAACACGAATAAGCTTCGATTCGATACGTTTTGAACGTTATAAACATTTAATAGCATGTCCCGCTTGAAGCAAAGCTTGATCTGGAGAATCGATTTAGAGACCAAAGATGAACAAAAGTTGCTACTCATTAAATTCTTTTCCAATTTTTGTTATCAATCGTTTGAATTTTTTACTCTTTTTTGTAAAACTAAAACTTTTTTTTTTATAATTTAGATTTAAATAATGATACAAACGAAGCTATTATCGACTTTAGGTTAATATCAGCATAACTTCCCATTTGCAAGTAAAAAAATAGAATTTTCTATTCGTTATACATTTGAATCGAAACGAGATAAATCTTCTTTTCTACTTAACAGTCTCCTAGCTCTTGAACATTCATTTGGACCTAATGTATGTTATAAGTTGGGATTAAATCATTTGATCATAAGATTAAATCATAACGAATTAGTTGAAGTTAAAAGATACCTTCTTAGTAATTCTTTTTTAAGATTTCAACTTGATAATAATAATTTTACATACAACATTGTTTCTGTTCCTTGAACATCAACAAATTGTCAACAAATGTCATATCCTTATTGAAGATATGATATCAGCTATGTTGAATTTAAACTTATTGGTCTTATCAAAGTTCGTTGAAGATCCTCAAAGAAATGTCAGGTTTAATCGTGTTGAAAGACTGTTAATAACCTTTAAATTCAAAGTACGAGAACCAAAGACTGAGAGGTATAGCATGCGCTTTTGATATCGGAGTTTGTCAATAGATTGGGCCCAACATTGACTGCCAAGACCGACGTAGGGAACAAAAAGTCAAGAGAAGAGCTATCGATCGTTCAACATCTTCCGCACACGTGTCGTCTCAAGCAGGATCAAGTTCAAGCGTGATTCCAGCGAATCGAACACACCCTCACAGGACGCCGGAGCCAGTTCCCGGAAAGCTGCGTCCCAAAAGCGGCTACGAATCGAAGCAAAACGTGCCCCGTACGGGCACGGCAAGCAGGCAGAACGATCGGTCTTTGTGCAAGTGCGTTTCGGAGCCCCGTGTGCGTGTGTCATCGCGACGAGGCCTGAAGAGCGGGACGGGGGCGGGTGAGTCGGCTCCCCGCACGCGTGACGAATCGAAACCAACGAGGCGAAACGTGAACGTGTCTGCCAAAGAAATCTACAAACCTGGCCCGAGCAGCCCCCGCCGAGGGAGGCGCGTGCTGGGCGTGGGGAAGAACGGGAGGAGGAGTCGTGGACAAGAACCAGTTTTAAGCCTCCCGAGCTCCACGGCTCTGTTCGGAGCGCTCTGTTTGCTCTCCCACCGCGTCGCCGCGCCCTACGCCCCATTGCAAAAGAGGGCCGCTTGTGCCTCATCCTCTTCGCATACAAACGGCGTTAAGCGATTTCGATTCCCCGGGATCGTGTCCTCACTTTCTTTTCAATGCGACTTCCCAGCACACACACACAGAGAGCTACATGACGAGTGTTCACCCTGAGGGCAAAAACGAAACGATTGAGCTCGCAGCAGAGATCACCACGGCACGGTCGGGGCGAAGGTGGTAGGATATCATTTTTCCGTTTATGTTTATCCACTCACGCTTCGCACATCTGATTATTATTCTCGAGACGTTGCAATCAAAGCGCGAAGAAGAGAGGGAGAGAAGGGGTGAGCGAGGGACTCCAAGAAAGCCTCCGACTCCGATGGAAGCGGCGAGCGAGATCTCACCAAACCCTTAGAGATGAGGCCCAGCTGAGGCCTAACCCGTCCCCGTACACTGGGCACGAGATGGGGGGGACCCAACAGTGGAACCCGCGGGCCGGCAGGGAGCCCTTATGCTGCAAAAACCTGTTCCGTGCTTCTTTGCTGTTATGCTTGGTTTTGTCTTTTTTTTGTTGCTTTCTTCACCATCCTCCGTGCCGATCCGTGCGCTTCCTTCTTAATGTTTAATGCTGCGGGTGCATTGGGCACGATATCTTGCGGCCAAGATATGCAGGAAGAGGCGGCTAAAAAGCAACGAGAATAACAACAGCAAAAATGGTTTCCCCAAAAGCGATTCGTGCACGTAGTAATAAACCGCCCGGGCACGATTGAGCATGCTTTTTCGGGATTTCGTTTGGCGAGTGGTGTTGTTGTTTCTTGTCGTTTTGCTCTCTCCATATGTGTGCATTTAGCGTTTCGCATTTCGTTGGTGTTTTTTTATTTCTTCTTTTTGTTGTTGTTTTGGTGTTGTTGTTTTTTAACCCATTTGGCTGTTGTGTTGTGATTATTTTCGTTTCGTTCTTCGCGTTACCGGCTTTCGTTCGTTTTTTGCTGATGCGCAGATTTTATTTTCTTGTGCTTTCTTCTTTCTTTCCAGCTGTACAATTAATTCTATCGTTGATAGTTTTTTTTTATTTCATTTTGATTGTGTGTAACTTCTGCTAAGTTTACGTTAAAAGTGTTTTCTTATTTATTTTGAATTACAGCATTTTCAGTATTTGAATCAATTTAAATTTATTCCGTTTTTATGTATGCTATTTAGTTCACCTTTAGTCACAAAGTGAACACGCTATTCAAAGCATTCAACTCAATACATTTTTCACGAGACACTCTTTAGTTGTGTTTTGGAACTATGTTACCTTTTTTTCTTCTAAGTTTATTTTGATATCTTTTCTCCATAATAATTTCATTGTATTTAGTGACTCGATTGTATTTTTACGTAATTTTGTATTGCAATGTGCAATTTTAATATTTAAGTATATTTTGATGTTGCATTTGATCTGCTTAACAAAACTTATTTGTTTGTTATAGTTCTCTTCTAACCCGTTTCTTCATTTATTTCTTTGTCATAACCCTTACCAAGCTGTTTTTTATTTGCTTTACATTTTTCTATATATTCTTCAGTGTTTTTTAAAACAAAACTAGCAGTTCTTCACAGTACCGTTGTTTTTTTCTTATACTAACAAAGTTAAGGTTATTTTTCCATCAAAATCAACCGAAACTGCTCGTTTCCTTCCCAAAATGCTCATAAAAACGAAACGAAGTTTACGATACCAGCATAACGTCTCATATGAAGCTTGCTTAGCAGCATTGGAGAAGGGAAAAAACACACTGTTCCATTATTTACAGTTCGCTCTATGTGCTCGGTGCGTTTGTTTGTTTTAGTTTCCTCATGCTCACAACAAAACGCACTTTAATCTCGTCGACACCACCGTTCCCTCTCGCGATCTTTTCTAACGAAAAAACCAGGCGTCAATCGCTGAGTGGCTACCAGCAGCTTCAGGCCCGACACATGCGATGAGACTACGTGGTTTGACCAGAATGCCTTACTAGCAGCAGCAGCAGCAGCAGCAGCAGCAGCTTAGTACCAGCAGCATTTGCTCCTCTCGGAATCGGTTCACCGGTTTTTGCTCACACCCCGTTTCCTTCCATCGGCCGTGTGTAGCTCGATTTCATTTCTTGAAATCGGCTCCTGTGGGAGAGTGCTGCTGGTGGCGGTGATGCGAAATCTTCACATGTCACACGTCACATAAGGATGTCACCACACGAGAACGGGAGAATTGAAGCGCAAAGAAAGAGAAAAAAAAACGCACTGCTTCAAGATTCGTTTCGTATTTTTGGACAATTGGACACAGTTGAAAAACGGGGTTGGAAAAAAATATAAATCCCTACGACAAGACTCACGCATATCTCCAAGTCGTGGTGAGTAAAGATGACAGGATTCGGGTCTCTTTTTTCGGTTCGCTGGTTTGTTGTCTCGCGGAAGATATGGGTGCAGGAGAGAGCGTGTGAAAGAGGTGAAAAAACGCGCATCTGAAGCACAAATAAAACGATGATGACACCCCGGGAGGCTTGGCCATCGGCGAATCGCTGCGTGATCCTCGTTTTCTCGAGTTATTCTCTTCGACGAGCAGAAGATTTCTCTCCTCGCCGATTCTTTCGCCTTTCTGCTTCTTGATATGCTGATGGTTTGATTAAAGCGTAGTTTTTTTTTTACATTCAGAAGCAATAGTTGTTCGGATTATTCTTGCATTACTAAGTTTATACACACTTGATATCATTTCTTGTGTTGAAATGGGATTGCTTTGCCTGATGTTATGCTATACCGCAAGAAATTTCAACAACAATTTCAGAAAAAAAGTTTGCCTTTCGCACACAGGCAGTATCTGCTATCGCTGGGGGAAGCAAACACATCCGTTGACCAACGGCAAACACGGCGACGATGGCTCACGTAGGCAAATGTTTGGCCCGTCGCACAATATTTTCGCCCCAAGGAAGGCCAACGCCCGCTCCCCAATTCTTAACGGCAAATAGGCGCATCGGACGAAAACAATAACATGCTACGCCTGCACGCCTAAAGAGAGAAGTAGTCCAAACAATGAAGGTTCGATAGGTTTAGAGGAAAAGTAAACCATATGTGAAATGCATGAAGGAAGAAGCAAACACGCGCACACACGTACGGTTATCGAATCGAGCTCCGAACAAAGATGCCCCGGAGGTCTCGACACCAAAGCACTCCACGTTTCGAAGTTGGCCCTGTTTTTGGTACCGGTTTCGTTGGATCGAAAAAACTATTCAGGACACTACCAGGAACAAGGCTCCGCTGTGTTAAACTGTCTTGCTTCGGTGCTACAAAAGGAAACAGTTGGATGCAGCAAGCTTTCAACGTCCATTTTACGAAGATATGTTTGAAAAATGATCCAGATACGGTTGAAGACAGTGTTTAAAAAGGATAAAAATAAGGTATCGTAATCGAATAGTTTATCTTAATTGAAACATATCTACAGAGCTACATATTTTGAGCAAGGCTTTTTAATAGTTCATGATGCAAATTGTTCACGATAAGAAGATGAAATCAACTGTTTTATGTCTCATCCCTCACTCACGAATATATGATAGAAGCTCCAAAGCACTTGAGGAATTCTCGGTGACGTATCATCGTTCATCGTATTGAGACGTTTAAGCATCTGTTATAATTAAACTTTACTCTCTTTTCCCATTAAAACACGCACCCGCAGTGTGATTATCAAACATTAAATTACTTCTGTCAGAAAAAAAAACTTCAAAGACAAGAGTGTGGCAGACGTTTCTGACACTTCTGAACCGAACGCAACGCCTGCTACGCGTTTGGTGCGATTGTTTACATCCTCCCTCTCTCTCTCGCACCATTGCATCGTCGAGTGTGATCGGAAAGCTAAATGTGGTAGAGATTGAAAGATGGATTTAGTATTCCGAAACCGCAACTCGCACCGCGCGGTGTGTTGTCTTTGTTTACCTTGAGAGAGTCTTGTGTGTCGGACGGGGTACGCGATTTTGGGCTGCGGGGAGTGATGGGAATATCAAACTCCAAAGTATGCAGCTTATTTGTTCCATGCAAATACATAAAAAATACACACAAAATCGTTCTCTGCTAGAATAATTTAAAGACGATTCGGAGCCTCCAGCCCAGCACACGGGAGGAAGCTGAGGCAGGAATGATACTTTGATTGAGCATCCTGCCAAGGACAGCCAGATGAGGAAGTTTCGCACCAGCAACATCATCATTATCATCATCGTCGTTCGTGAAAAACGTCCCGCGGTTAATGTGTAGATAATGAATGATCCAGAACTTCCACTGACGTCGACATGATGAATGGGACTGCAGTTCTAGGGAGCGTTGGGTTGGGCTCGGTTTGCTCCGTATGTAAATGAGACACCCGATGAGACGGCAGAACAAAAGCATCCTTTGTTACGCTTTCGCACACGAAAAATGCTACAAATCTCTCGATTCCAGGAAATCGCATTCTGTGCTCGCGTGTGTGTGTCATTTTTCACGAACATAATTAATTCTCTGCTGCGAAATAAAAAGGAAGCTTTCGTTGAGTCGGAAAACTCGACCGATGTGCATTCGGTAATTACATGCACAAGGGCTGGAACTGGGTGGGAAAACCGCGGACTTCTCCACCGAAACCGGCGACGGTGGCTCCCCGGTGGCTCATCAATCATAGGACCTGCTTCATTAATCTTCTCCTTCCCGCGGGGTTGGTAATTCGAGTGTGGCTCGCTGGAGTGGCGGTGCCGAAACGAAGCCGAAAAATAATAATAAAATCTCAACCACATGCGCCCGCGCGATATGCGTGACGTGCGATGCGCTCGCTCGTTCCAAAGTCCGGGCCGACCGGGAATGACCGACCGACCGGGCCAGAAGTTCGTGTGGATGTTCCTGTGTAGTCACGTAATCGGTCCCCGGCTCTGTCCGCCAAACCCACCGAGAACAGTCGAGACAAATCAAGCATCAAAACGCACATCCATCCGAGCGTAAATCGGAGAAAGGCGACCGCTGTGGGTGTGGACGCAGGAACACACAGAACAAAGCCGCTTAGCGGAGGAGTCCGGACTAGTTCGTTTGTGCGCTCGCCCGGGCACACTAAGCCCGAAATAATGATAATTATCGTCAATTTTTACAATAGCACCAGTCATCTTGTTTCTGGGAGCATGCTTTTTCTACTACGTTTCGCTTCGTTGTCTATTTCGGGAATGCGATCCAGGGCCAGTTTGGGGGAGGCTTGCCGTGGTCCGCATTGTTCGTACCCCATGCCCTTCGGCGTGGGATGGGTTCTGGTCGATCGGTTTCAATAGAACATTTTCTCCATAGCATCCACGGCCGTAAAGTGTATTATTATGCTCCCCAGAGAGGCTTTTTCAACAGTGGAAACTTTTCAATAAAAGAAATGACGACTTGGCAGAACGTGGAGATAGCTCGGAGAGGAACCTGTCACAAGTCCGAGTCGAGGAGTAGTTCTATCAACTGGAGTGCGAGTGGAGGATGTATGCTAAGATTTCCTGAGGCATCAAGGGACTCGCTGGTGGTTCGTGATGTTCACGGATGAGATCAAGTTGATTGAAGACTTTCCGAAATTCTCAACACTGCAAGCGACTTTAGCTAACGCTGCAGGCATCCGAGTCATCAACATGAAGAAATATGGTGTACAACAGCATGCGAAAAGTTATGAGTAGGGTTATACACTATATAATCTGCTTTTATTTAAGTTAACGTACTTTGACGAGTAACATTCCAAGGCATACTCTTATGTACAACTTCACGACTTACATGTTCATCAACAGAACGCAATAGGATTTGCATAAATCTTATCACTTTCCAATGAGCTTCTTGGAAAGGGTGAGATGTTTGCGATTTAGACTCACTTTACAAAGTTTTTCAAGTTTAATAACTCCACAACTTTGTAGGTAGCTTCCTGCCAAGTCTTTCTTTTACAGACAGGGTCAAGTCTTTATATCTCTCTGCTTTCAGCCAACCTCTTACTTGCAGGTTCAAAACCATAAGTTCTTGTGCAAAGCTATTCAAGACTAGCCTTCAGTTTTATTTCTTATGCTTTTTTATCAGACATTCATTCTCAATTCTCTTGTTGTTTTCTATGTGTTGTTTTCTGCTTTGCTTGTCAGGCATTTTAGTATGCAGTGTTAGTTTTGACCTCAAAAATCCATAACACCTGCTCGACGTATGAAACGTTTATTGTGTATATTTGTAAGTATGAGCGAAGGCAGACATTCTTCATGTACTAAACAATGCTTCAATTCTTAGTGAATAAAAAAGACAGCTACAACCAAAACACCATTTTCATGTTTCTTCGTTGAAAACAATCGTACTGTTCTCATTCTTAAGGTAGAACATATAACAAACAACACAAACTATACACCTATCGAGTGTTTAACAATTCACTCCTCCAAGACTTCTTCATTTCTTCGTTCCATACGTTCCAACGTTTCAAGTCCAACTCCCAAAAGGCAACGTCTATAAGCATAACATTAAACAATTACAATAGAACATTAAAAACCCATCGCTTTTCCTGCGCATCGCGCTGCCTTCAGCACCACCTTTCTCGCGCGCGGTTGTTTTCCACTGTTTGCAATTTATGATTTACAATCCGGGCCTCCACTCATCCCTGCGTTTCGCGCTAACCACCATAATCACGCAGTGTGCGAAAACGCTTTTCATTCGCCCGTTCGCCCGTTCGTTCTTCGCCAGCCGCACCAGTGCAACCGCGCTGCAGCGGAGAACCATTGGCAGAATTATCCACATTAGCTACCCATCACAACCGCTGCCATCTCGCGTGACGCTTCTCGCACGGGAGGCAGGAGCAGGAAAGAAAAAACCTAACCGTGGCCGTCGCCAACAGAAAGACCCGTCGAACGGAACGGAGCGACATTTACAAATTTATTACAGTACTGTTGTGTTGCGTTGCGTTTTTGCTTCCCCTTGCTGTCTTCTCCCGTACCGCGCCTCTAGAGTTTGGCGGAGAGCATGTGGGACTGAAGTAATGAGCGTGTAGAGAAAACACTTGGCGAACGCATCGTCTTCCCATCGTGGACGGGCACGGCAGGCCGCATTATGCAATGGCAGCTAAACTTGTTTGCTTAAACGGAATCACGTTCTCGCCGCTTCTCTCGCTGCTCGCTCGGGACTGGTTTCTTGGTTTCTTACTTGTCGTGGCTTGTGGCTCTTCGGAGACGTTTTCTAACCTGACCTTTTCGCGTGCGTGTTGTTTTGTCCTCCTTCATTTGACACACCCAACAACGCACGAGCACGAGCTGGAGAGAAAACATAACTTTGGATCTTCCAGCCGGGCGAAGTGAGGGCGAAGTTAATCTTCTTAATTGCTGCCACTGCGTTGAGGATGCTGGATCGGACGATTAGCTTGACCTTCGCGCGGAGAACCGTTCTAGCTTATTAATTCCGCACACATGCTACCGGGTGGGGATTATCCGCCGATATGACTTAGTGTACCATATATCTGCAAGTTGTTATCCAACCTTCCCCGAAAAAGAAACGCTCTAATGACGGGCAGTCATTGCACTGGACGTCTTTCGGTTGCTCTCGCGCCGAAGAAAACAGCAGCTTCAATTAAAATTTAATTTCGTAATGTGTGTGTGTGTGTTGTTTTTCTTTTTTTGCTCGATCTTACCCGCTCCTCGTTAGAGATCGAGCGCGAGAGGGAAGACCTGCAATGAGGCCTTATTACATGCTCATTTGAGCATCCTGCTGGTGCTGCCTCGGTACCGACTGGCACGGGGCGATACGATGGAGGTAAATTAATGTCGAATTTGTTTCTTGATTTCTTCATTTGTTTGTTTCCACCGGGGATGGTGATTGATTACCATCTCTTTTCGCTGCTTCTCTCCGCCGTCCTCCGCACCGTCTAATCTCGTTTAGCTCTCGTCCAATTTGTGCTTCAATTTACGACAATCGACCAAACCAGCAGACTTTTCAGTGATCTTTTTCCACGGTTAGTGTTTTTCTCGGTGTGCGAGTGTGTGTGTGTGTGCGGTTTTAGAGGAGCTAAAGCAAGAACCCGTTTCCAAAGGGTTTTCCGCTTCTTCTTGTATCTGCTGCTTTTCACCTTCGGGTCCTATTTTCGCTCCATTGTTGTGTTTGCCCATATTATTGACGTCCTGTTTATGGCTGGCACAATTTGGTTCTTTTCTCGTGCGGCTGTGTGTGTGTGTATGTGCGTGATGTGCGAGCACGATGTTTTCGTAGTTCTTCCATAAGAGAGTCGGGGAGCACTCAGAGGAAACACAGGGCACACTCAACCGAGAACGGCGAGGAAGAACGGCAGAGTTGGGTAGAAGAAAGCACCCAGCAGAAGCGGCTGAAGAAAGCCGTCCAAAGCAACCTCCAGAAAGGCAAGTGGAACGAACAACGAAAACAGAAGAGCCAACAACAAAAAATCAAACCATTTCGAACGAGTGGCTCGATTTTCCTCCCGGCACTTCATCATCGTCCCGTTCTGCTCAACCGCTCGGGGCCAGCTAGAGGTCCCCGAATAGCCCCGTAGGTACGGCGACGCAGAGCAACGGTGACGGATCGAAACCCAAACCTCGTCCATAACCGGGTCGAACCTAACGACGATATTGAGCCAATAGGCGAAAAAAAGAGACCCATGAAGAAAACGCGTCATCGAGGAAGCAAAAAGGGCACATACACACACACACTGGGCCCCTATGTAAAAAGGCAAACGAATGCAACACACAGCACCACCTTATCCGCGCTTCGCTGCCCAGCTGAGAAGCACCCGAATTCGGGACCGGCTCCGGGAACGATAAATCAAGCCGTGCGAAGAACGTCGAAGATCGCTCGAGGGGCCCTCTCGAGGCAGCAAACAAGCAGCGCCAACTGGACACCATCACCGGCCTTTTCTCCATCCCTAGTCCAGGCCCGGGCCAGCTCAAGTTTCTTCGGCTGCGCGTGTACTGCCAAGTGGTTGGCCCTTCGAAAACCCCATTCCGAAAAGGCTAGATGCTAGTTGCCTTCACGCTCTCGCCACTAATGCCATCGGAAAAGGAGTAAAATCATATTTATTACGGCACTATTATAGATCGCCCGGCTTGATTAAATGTGATCGATCGCCAACGGGCCGATCGGGTGGTAAAACAAATGACGATAATTATGGGCGCAGCGTGCATTTTGGCTACGCTGTTACTGCTCTCCCGGTGAAGTGATAAACGTTACGTGTAAGAGGTGATTTGGAAGTCATTAAAACTTTGTGTGTATTTACTCCTAGCAGACATGAAAATAATGAAAACAATATGTAGCACAGTATTGGAAAACAAAGAAGACAATTTGTTTGGAAAACAAAAATAAATAAATGAAAACATGATTGTATTAATGATGAAAATCAAATGAATTATACAAATAAAAGTCTAATTCCAAATAAAAAAAATCACAGTTCCAAAACGTATTCTATTACTAGAAATGCATGAATGTTCATGTTAATGTAAAAAAGAAAAAAAAATGAAAATGAAAAAGTAGTGAAATCTTGTATAAGTTCGCTACAGCCAGTGTAGCAACAAAAGCACAAATAAAACTTTTTAAATTTAATAGAAATGAACGAATATGATGAAAAAAACCAAATTAAAAGTACATTATAAGTATATTTACTAATGTGCGAATAAAAATAAAAGAATATATGTAAACCGTCAGAACCTTCTTTTAATGTACATAAACTGTACTTAACTATTATTATACTTAAATACACTTACATTGTGGTAAACGATAATTCATCACAAATCGAGCTAAGAAAAACACGCCAACACAAAGAAGCAATAAAGCAGCCCATAAAAGTTAACGAAAGAACACAGGAAAAGAAACAAAAAAAAACGATGACCTAGCGTAGCGCAGCGAGAGCCACCATATGTAAACGAGCGACCGATCAGATGATGCCTGCACACATGGAGAGAAGGAAAAAAACCGAACAACAAAGAAACGAAGAAAGAGAAACGGAACCGTAAGCACCGCGAAGGAAAACCGATCGGGGGAGGAGACAAACAGAAAAAAAACGAAACGCGGAAAGAAAAGAAAAGAAAAGCAAAGCGACGAAAACAAAAAAGCGAAAGAAAGTGGCAGGCAAAAGAGATCCAGAAACCGGTTCCTACGGCCGGAGCCTGTGTGCGAACGTGTGCGTGCGTGAATCAAAGCACCCGTACCAGAAACGGATGACCAACATCTTCTCGAACGTTGGCGTGGGGGTTGTGGGCTAGGGTGTGCGGGTAAGTGGAACGAAAGTAACCCTTAGGGGTGTCTGTGTGTGTGTGTTGAGGGGGGAGTTGTTGGTGAACGAGCCCCCGAGAAGAGAACCGGCTCGGGGAACCGGTTCTTGCCTTGGGTAGCCCGGGTCTGCCGAAGACCTCCTCCGGACCGAACAACCAGATGCGATGTGTAAGCCAAGTAGCTTAATTCAAGCGTTTTACAACGTCGCCGTCGTCGTCGTCTTGCACCGAGTGGCCGGTTTCTTTTGATTGTGAGCTCCGCCGGAGAGACGGACGTGCTTTGTTCGGCTGTAGCGCACGTGAACGGGAGGGCAAAACACTCGTTTAGAACACAAACGGCTCTTAGAGGAATGGTCGGCAAGATGATGGCCTCATTAATAAGAAAACGAGCAAGAAACGAGCATGAAACGTGAAGGCCTCTGTTCATCTACGGCAGAGCCGGCAGCAGCAGTAGTAGTTGTTGCACTATCGCCCGATCATTTGTCACCCGATCGAAGCTGGCCGTGTCATAATCAAATTCGGGCGGCAACGACTTTTTGTTCCACGATTAATTTGTCAACGGGCGACTTCTTTTTTATCATTTCGGGGTTCATTTTTGAAGCCCTCTTCAAGGTATGCAGAACACGGCGAAGAACCGCCTACCACGAGGTTTCTTTTTAATTTATTTCTGCCGTTCCCCATTCCTTTACAATTGCAGGGAAACAAACGTGGATAAGAGGGTTTGCCCTCGATTTTATCATCCAAAACCCTCCGGACGTACCATCATTAGTTTCGATTGATTACATTCCCGGATTTTGGGAAATGGCATTCTGCTCCTTGGTGGCGCTGTTGATAAAACAAAGGGCCATCGAAAAAAATGGTGGAGAATATTCAAAACAGCGGGGCCCATTTTCGCTGCCGGCGAACATAATTTGTCAACGGTGCATAAAATTTCAATTTAGATTACTAGTTCGACCCGCAGCGGGTCGTTTTTTTCTTCTTCTTCTTCGTCCACCCCCACCGGACTAGAAAGGAATAGTTGTGGAGGTCGCCGATAATGCGTGTGTGTGTGTGTGTGTGATCATAAATTCAACGCCTCATAACGCCTGAAGCTGGAACAATGCGCTATTAAAAAAGTGCGTCGCTTTTTTTTTTGGTGAACGCCGAAAACAAAAACTCGCCGAATGCGGGACGCGACCTAAGGGCGCTTGTTTTCGTGCCCTTTTCCACCGGTGGAACGAGCCGGAAGTCAAAAATGGGCCTCACCCGCGGCAACTGGTTGTAGTCGAATTCGTTCAACGAGCAACACCAACGCAACGAACCGCGATGCTTTCGATTTTCTTCACGCAGCTCGAACGGGGTTTCGGTTTTCGGCCGCAGGGGGAGGCTGCAGGGGGGGGGGGAGTGGTCCGCCACTATTTAGGAGTGCAATGTTGTGGAAAATTGACATGTTTAGCTTCAACAGGCCGGGGCAGCGCCAAGGATTTCGCGACCGCCACCGCCCGGGCGCGATCGAACCGCGGTGCAGGAGTAATTGAATTTTGATGTAAACACATTTCCTCGATGGCTTTCCGCTCGGCTGGACAGCGGGCCTGTTGGCTTCCGTTTTCGGTCGGGGCGATGCTTCAGTGACTTTTTTTTTTCTTCGGATACCCCGGCGCTTTCGACCACCGATAGTGTTTTTATCGCCGTTCGGGCCACGAGGCCCGTTTCGGTGGCGCTGTTTCGTAGGCCCACTCGTTATCAGCTACGATGCCGGCGTGTGTTCGAATCGTGGGAAATGTGTTCCATAAATTCTGCATGAGCGGCTAATGCGAGATGGAACCGAAGCTTCACCCCCCCAGCCGGCACTGTTTGACGCTTGATATTGCTTCGAGGAGCAATTCCAGATGCTGGGCAGGCTCGCGGTGATGCCTGACGAAACTGTGGTGCTGGTCGTGCGAGAGCTGATACGGTTCAAGTGAGCAGAAAATGAAAATAAGTGTTGTTTACTGTTTAGCCAAAAGATGGCGCAGCTCAGTTCTTGCGTTGAGTAGAAAAAAAAAACAATTTATATTAATCTTATATGATTTTTAGTTCTTGCGAGTCTTCTTTTTATTGAGTTTCTAGCTGAATTCGGAATATGCTCAGTTTGTATCAATTAAGTGATATTGTTGTCACAAGTTATCTATATCTGTTTGAACGTTTGTTCTTAAGCGGAGATTTCATACGATTATAACTGATTATTTTGCCCTAAAAGTAAGATGAATTGAAAACACATTAGAAGACTCTGTACTTCAGCTCCAAAGTAAAAACTGCAGCATCAACTCTTTTTCGACGATATTGCAGGTTATCCGCATCCAGAATCCTGATATAGTCCAGGGTTTAAAAGTGTGCTCCATAACTGGGTAAATGAGATCTGTTGGTAGATGGAACACTGTTGATATCTCCAGTGAAGTGTTTGTGTTCAATGACAACACAGCTTTGATATTCCAGACCTATCACTAGAACCAAAACTCGCACAAGAAATAACTATCACTAGAACAAAGACTACGACTGTCCCTAAGAACAAACAAAAGAATTGATGAACAAACATTATGAGATGAAGTTTTGTAGGATGTTTTTGGAATTGATGATTCTTGAAAACAAATTTGGAATTTGGATGCAAGTAGAGACATGTCAAATCTCAGTTATTACCTCTGCATAAACTTCTTCTTTATAAATTTCTCATTGCTGGGTGTCTCTGTGATGTAATTCTTTGGAATACGAGACCAGATGACAAACATATCGAGAATAGATAAACTGGCATGTTATGTCCAATGTTCGTTCGTAGGAACAGACAATTGTTTGTCCAAGAAAAAGTTGAATAAACGTTCGGCTAAATCCTCCTCCTACCATCACAAAGCAGCAAGCAACTGAACAGTCTCTCTCATCGCAGATCTAACCAACCTTATTCCAAGTGCTACCTTTCTCCGAAAATAAACCTTTCCACCCTTCAATCGAAACGCTCTAAAAGCTTCGCATGTTGCGACGGGAGCCCTTTCAAGCCCTTTCAGCCTGCTGCGTACGCCCGGCCGTAGTGCATTATCTCCACTTAGGCGATCGAATCTGATTGGGCTCGAACCGTTTCGCGCCAAACTTTGTCATCCCCGCGCGATCGCCAGATCTCGGTCAGATACAGCTCCACCCGGTGGCCCGCAGCCCTTTTGGCTTCGAAATTACATCACGCTCCTTTTCGCGCCGCGGGACGTGCCCGCTCGTGGTCCCGGTTTGCTGGCTCGATCTCGGGTGGCCGCTGCGATAGATTAGTGTGCGTGTGCGCTCTCCCACTCCCCCTATTATAATCATTATCATTACTTTTTTTTCTTTTCTTTTTCGGCTGAAGCATTAGAAAGTGTGCGCACGTTCGCCAGCATCATTTGGTGCCCTTTTCCTTTTCCCCTTCCCAGCAGGGCGGGCTGAGGGGTGGGTCGAAGAAAACCGGTGTAAATTTTGCACCCGCAAGTACCGTGCGTTCCAGCACACACAAGCACACACACACACACACATGCGAGGTAATTTTCTTCGCTCGATGTCGAAAATTGCCGTTTTCCTATGTTGGTGCGATCGCGGGAGTCGTTGTTTTCGGGCTCGCGGAACGTTTGGCTCACTTTAAGGGCTGCCACCGCCCGGGGCGGGAGGTGAGAGGGTGGCAGGTCAGCAGCAATTTGAGGTTTTCAGGCGTAATCGGTGCCTCTAGCGTACACCACCAATTCGAACCAATTTTCCTTCCAAATGATTATTTTCTATCATCATCCCACTTTACACAAACAAACAATAACTGCACGGTTGAATGGCTGTCGGGTCGCAAACGTGATGGATGTCGGATGTTCGCCGGAGGAATGAACGTGTGGGGAGGGTAGAATAAGACTCAAATGAACCTCCTCATCAGCTGTGTTCCTCGAGGTACTCAACGACGCGCACGGTAAGATGGTTGATCAGTGTTCCAGAGCGTCACCACCAGCCTTAGCACCTCAATCCGGTGGCTTAGACGCGAAGTACGGACTACTAACGATTGAAAACAATTCAACAAAAAACCAAAACGATCACTGTAGAGGACTACCTGTCAAGTCTGAAATTCTATTGATGCATTTCATGAAACTTTGGGGGCATTTTCATCGCTAACAATCTCTATACATATCTTGAGTTCTGGGTATATAAAGAAGTAGTGACTGGGAGACAACAAGAACGATCTCCAGCTTCGATAAGTTGATGATTGTAAGTGTAGCTATGTAAGTTTCAGCCTGGAAGTTTTCAAACCATATTTAGAACGTTTCAAGATCTCTTGGTCCCTATTTCGTCTTTGAATGTGCATCAGCTTTTCAAGAATATCTTATCAGCTTGTGTCGTTTTATTTGATCAATATCTCTTATATGAGTAATAGCTTATATGACTTCTGACTTCTCTTGATATTCTACGATAACTCTACAATACGCATTTTAAACATTGTTGCTACATTCAAATTTGATCAAGAGGCGATTGGGAGTGACCGTATCTCGAGCTTCCAAACACAACCCTCTGTTTCTGATCGAAACCCTTTCGTAGGACTGCGCCTGTCCGAGGTGCTGATCTCCTGCAGGGGCCCCAGGTTGACAGGAGGGTTTTGAAGAGGGTTTTCGCCTCTCCCTCCCAGCATGGAGCCACCCGGTCCGGCGCAGTTCGCGATGACAGTGCGCAACCGCCGAGATTTCTCCACACCCAGCCCAGCAAGCCTTCTTCGAAAAGGGCAAAGGCAACGACGTGCCGTGCGCTCGGTGGGGCTCGCTTGCCACGATGGGCACGGTTCGGTTTCGCTTCGCTTTTCACCCCAAACCCTTGGGACACATTGTCGCACCGGGCCACGATCAGACCCCAGCACCTGAGGAGACCCTGGAGTTGGAGCAGCAACGATGAACACTGTTGTATTAATTTCACGTCTTTGCCTGCGAAGGGCTCTGCTACAATGTAGAGGATGTGCCCCTGCGGCGATGGGAGGATGTGAAGCGTTAATGGCTGTGTCTATGCCATTCCCCTGGCTTAAAATCGCGCCACGTTAATCCCCGTCTTCGGGAGGCTTTGATTGTGGGCACACCCGGGCACCGGGGCCTATGATTAATTTAAATCGATTACAAATATCGCGAAAGTGGATATATTAATTACAACTCTGCCGTGTCCGGAACGTGGTTGATGATATCCGCACTTGGCAATTAGCAACTCTGTGTGTGTTGGTGGTTTGTGCCGCAGCTCGAACCGTGAAGACGTCCATTAATCATCAACCCCATGGGCATCAGCTCGGTCGCGCTTGGGCCGCGTTGGCTTGCGCACGAAGAGTCTTCAGGATTTCTTCTAGAAGGACACAAATCTAGAATGATGATGCTGCACGATCCGCAGAGGGCGCGATCTGCGCGCACTGAACCTAGGTCGTGATCTTTTCTCCTCCGGGTCGAACACCTCCAGCACATCATCATCATCAACAGCCGCAGCAGCATGACTCGAGGATGGAAGAAATAAGGCTGCCGCTACAAGGCGTGCTCATTTGTAGTCTAATAGATGCGATCGTTAGGAAATGATGTTTTGCCCTCATTCTCCTTTCCTCTCGCGCTTGCCATCGTCTTCCCGCAGCTCGCGAAACAGCTGAGTCGTGCCGTGAAGCTGGGAAGAGGTAGAAGCAAATGGAAGAAGAAAACCGAACCATCCAGCCATTCGGTGTACCCTGCCGGTCACGTACGCCCGTCGTCGTCGTCGTCGCTTTCGGACCGGAGGCGACGTTACACGATGATCACGAGCGTTTGCGGACCATTTTCCGTCACTCATCATCCGCTGGCTTTACGACGTCGGGAAAAGGGGGTGCCTCATGCACGGGTCGCAAACTTCTTCACCTTAGACTACTTTCGAATGTTGCATGTTACGGTGCGCCAGCGTCCAACGTTCGCGCCGGGAGGGAGGAACAGGTTTTCTAACACGTTTCCGAGGTTGCCTCGGATGTTGCGGTGTGACAGGAGCCGGCATGCAGAAGGTGTGTCCGAAAAGTTTATGACCAACGCGCGGGTATCCGTAGCGCGCACGACGATGACGCACACTTCTGCGGCGTTCAATATGCCCCGGAGCGGTCGCGTATCTATCTATCTATACTTATTGCAAACGGAGCGGCTCCACGCGGTTGCAGTGGGACAGAGCGCTGGAGGAAACTGCAATCGTTAGGTGTATCGAGCCGGACGGCGCAATCCACCCGAACGGCGTCCACTGGCTCATTTATCACAATTACAAAATCCCGTGTGCGAACGTACACGGTGCAGGCTTTGGGAGTGCGATGGGGGCAGTACGCATAAACACACCAGCTAGGCCTTAATGGGGATGGCTATTGAAAAGGGTGTTAAAAGTCGTTCACAGGGTCATCCTCTTGGTGCTGGCAGCCGGGAATAAACAGTACATTAAAGCATCGTTTGGAGCGATGTTTGGAGGCAAGAGCGGATTTCTGGTTGACGTGTTAAGGAGAGCGTGTGCTGCAACTGATGGTCTAGAAGCTGGGAGTGAAGTTAAACCAATGTGAAGAGTATATTGATGCAAACATAGCAATCATTGCTCTATTATAACTAACTCAACTCAATTTCAAGACTTCCAATATCTTGATATAGCTATTTAAGTTTGTTCAATTGGATGGAAGCTATAGAACTGAACAAAGTTTTATTCCAAAGTCTGGCTTATAAATTTGGATCAAGAGATCATTTCTTCTACAAGACTAGCATTGGCTAGGTTGGATAAGTTGTTGAAGAATGCTTCATCAGCTGTCTAGTATTGATACTTCCGCTTCCACGTTGGCACATCACTACTAAGCATCAGCGAGAACCTTCGTTGTCCAACAATGTTACGAGTGACATCCACTATAACACTATGGCGTTCTCTAATGCTCCTGGAACAATAATTATGCCAGGTTCTCTACGGTGCTAGAAATCGCTCTGTGGAACATGTTGCAAATACAGGTTAGCTTGTCCTGAATGGAATGGCTCAGACGTACCTCCAGATATATTGTTGCCTTCAAGAGCCAACGCCTTAAATCCTTAAGCAATCTCAATCGAACACTATCGAACGGTCTCTTGCACGTAAGCGCACCATCCCATCGCGAACTTCTTGACCTCGATACTGTACAAAAGCAAGTACATGAATTATGCACACACTCCTGTAGCATAATTGTACATTTCTCCCGCATCGATTGAAACGAAGAGCCAAAGTCCTCCAGTTCAGCTCACAACAGAAGACCGCGATATCGTCCGTTTCTTTAGGGGCTCCACCTTCCCGAACCATCGCGATGCTGGAGCCACCTCTCCAGATGAGTTCTTGGGCCGGTTCGTACGTTTTACTTTCCTGTGGTGTTTTTCTGGCCTTTTCTTGCCTGAAGTGGACCATTAACGGACGGAGCATGGGGGATGATTCCGGGGAGGCTTTTTGATTTGTTTCGATTTCACGATTTCCACACGCACACGCGCGAACGCTACTCGAATCGTTTTTTTTTTTGGTGTTGCTCTGCTCGGGAGTTGTGGAAGAGCAAGTCAACACACTGGCTTTACGGGATATTAATACATCATAAATCGCCCGTTTTTTTTCTTTCGTTCGATATTTAAACGTGCTGGAAAATGGGAAATTTCGGTCAGGTCACGAACGGGCGCTCCACCGGCGCAGGGCGAGCGAACGAGCGAGCGAACATAAATTTAGGTAAGAGGTGCTTCGCTTTGATGTGTTGGTCTCCGTCGGTTTGGGGTCTCGTCCGGCGGGACGATCCCGCAGGTCGTTCGAGACCGCTAGTCTTATCTTTCTTTGGAAAGATAAATTTATTACCTCACAATAACCTCACCTTCGGTGTCCGCCAGCACCACCACGTTCTGGTGTGTCTCTGTTTTATTTGGTCTTTTTAAGGCGCACCCAGTGAATCTCGCTCTTGAATCTCGGGCCTTTGCTGGAGAACCTTCTTGTAAAGCATAATGGCAGCAGTTCGAGTGTGGTGGTAGTTCTTTCTTCGTCTTTCGGGAGGTTTTCGGGAGGAGAGGTAGAGTAATTATAATAATGTTATTGTACCAACACACGTATTATCACCGATCGTGCCGGAGGATTGATGCTGTTTTTGGTTTCGAGTGTTCCTTCTCTTACCGGTAAAAGAAATGCTGACATTCAGAAGAACGAAAAACATATGATCGAAAGCCTCGAAGCACCAGGCAAGACAAAAAGAACGAAAAACCCTCAAGTCGCTCGTGGAAGAGGATAGAAGTCATCCAGTTCTTGCTATTCCTTGCCTTCTTCTGGTTGAGAGAGCAAAGCTGGCCGAATCTTAAAGACACATAAGAAACCAGCCAACTGGCCACCGTTGCAACCACCGTCCCAGACCGATGGAAAGAACAATAAGCCTCGGGTGGTGCGTTAATCGATGTGTCAGAGGGAAAACACGGAGCAGAACATTGTCCGGGGTGCGAGGTGTGCCTCGGTACATAAATCAAAGCGAATGAAAACACACACACATACCCGAGCCGAACCGAGCACGGTGGATAAATCTTGACGCAGAACCTGCGTGCGTGACTCCTCCGACTCTCGATCGTTCGCCCTTATCTCGGTTCTCGGCGCTCGGTGGTTTCGCTTTCCAATCGCGTTTGTGTGTTGGAAACTCGCCGCAACTGGGAGGAGGAGGAGGGCCGCTCGAACGTAGCGGTTGATTATGCTCGGGCATAATCCCGTAAGCCCTTCGGATCAGGCCGACTTCGAACTGCTTAAGCCTGATTTGTTAGCAAAACAGCATCTTTTCGGGGCGCTCGATTGGTTCGGTGCTCGGTTCCAATTGAGATATCGTTTTAATGCTTTGGAGTTTTATGAGTGCGATGGGCTCGTCAGGAAGTGGGAAGAGAGAGAGAGAGAGAGAGAGGGGGAGGGATAAGAGAGGGGTATGCCAGTGCATTAACTAGAGTAGTTTCTCGTTCGCTTGATATGCATATGCGGGCAAACGAACTGTCTAATGGCGCTATCATCTCTAGCGCGGTTTATATGGTAATATAGATGGTTAATAAAGACATTTGCGATATTGATCGTGATTTATTTTTACAGGATTTTTTTATTTTTTACATATTTTTTTATCTCTGTTTTGCAAATCTCAATCTGTTCTTGATCTGTTCGCTTATAAACCTTTTTAATAATAATTTTTTTCTAGTACTTCATTATGTTCTAGTTTTTAAATAACAAATTTCTTGTTGTTTTTTTCTAATAAATCATGTATATCTGTATGTCTATTAAGCAGATCGAGCCTGCCATTCAATTAGACTGTTTTGAATCTATTGTGTAATATTGGTTTAGTTTTTTCTTTATTTATTATATCTTGGTTACGTTTTTTCATAAATCTATTATACTTATTTGTATATAAGTTTATTAGTCAATCCATATCAGATTCTATTTTTTATATCTTTCTTGTTGATTTGACTTTCTTCTGCAAATTTTCATATTGTTCTTTTTATTAGTGTTCTTACAAGAACATCGTTTCCATTTTCACACTTCTGTTCATTTATTGTCTTGTTTCTTGAAACAAGACATTCGTCTGATTATATTAAACATTTTCACATTCTTCTATGTTCTCGCTGGCAGCAGGACACGGTCTGTTCAACGCATCTGGAATACATAAATTACCATTGTTCGACGCACGTTCGAGGAAATCATCACCGCCGTATAGCTTTTCCGTAACAATCCCGATCTGGTGCATGATGAACGTTCGGCCCAGACCGTTACGCAGTTATGTCAAGATCGTCCCTCTCCGCCTCCCGGCCAGATACGCACATCAACGTGCGTGAAAGTTCAGCCCGGCTTTTTATGCGTGAAATCCAATATTTTACACCCGCACGCCCGGTGCCCGGTGCTGCCTCTTGCTTCGATTTCGTTAGCCTGTCGGTTAGATGGTGGTTTTCCTCCTCGTATTGTACTGTTCGGTCCACATTCGTGCCGCGTATTCATTTCGACGCTTTCGGGCGAGGCAGAGCAGGAGTAACCCGTGGCAACGAAGAAAAAAAACTGAAAACTTTCGTAACAGGAGACGATTTTAATAGAAACCTCAGCAAATTTGGCGTGGAAAATAGATCGAATTCGGGCGTTGTTCCTCTCCGAAACCACACTGCATTTGCGTCCGTTCGAGGCGGCTTTCCTGCGATGCTTTACGTGGCTGAAATTATGATCGGCTTCCTTTTACTACATGCACACACACACACATACACGGCTGCGGTTTCGATTCAGGAAGATTTCAAGGAAGTTCACCGTAATGGGGTTACCTGTTGTGTCGTTTGAGCTGTTGTTGTAGCAGGAAAATGAATGCACCAATTTCTCAGCCCTTGGCATAATGGTAACCGCAAGCGACTGCGGGGCCGGCGTCGGTCTTGTTATACGCCGGGCGTGCTTTCTAACGCTGATGAGTTATGTGCCATTGGGTTTGAAAGAAGGTGATTTGTTGTCCTAATTATAAGGCTACGGGAAGGGCGGCAACAAAAGGGAACCGACAGGTAAGATGATGAAGAATTATTCTGCCCGAGATGACCGCCATATTATTCATAAAATTTAATTAGTGAACAAACCGCTCTAGATACAAATGCATCGTCGCTGGCAAACGATGTGGAAAAGATTCCTATGCGCCAGGCGAGCTTTTGAAAATTTTAATTTAATTTTAATACTGTCGGTATCGTAAATAATGTCCATCGACAATTATTTCCCCGAGATAATGAGCATATGTTTTTCTATTTCAGGTCGAGCAGGATGAAAAATGGAGAGACCGAGAGCGGTTCATGGGGAACTCACCATTTGTTTTGGTGGGATCAGCTTAGCGTGACGTATTATGAGCGGTTCAATTTATTCAAGCTGTTTTGAGGGATCTTGTAACTTATCATCGTATGTCCGAAGCTTGTTCGGATGCATAATCCTCTTCCATCATCAGGTTGTTTTTTGTAAAGCTCAATTACTTTCAGAATTGTTTCGGTAATGAATCAGCTTACATCCCCGAGCGGTCCACTGAAGAAATGCATACACATTACCACATCCACGAGGCTAATCTGCTCTGCCTGTTGTTCTCCCCGGGACCATGCAAAACCTCACAAAGCAATTTCAATTTCTAACACAAAACGCATCGATCCTGACCCCGGCCCAGGGGGTGACGTGGCGGTGATTCCCAATTATACTCCTAATTGACTTGCCCCGACATGCTGCGGACCGGCGTACGGGGCCAATTATCTGGCCATTCGTGAGACGTGAATGTAAACCTTTCATCCACCATTCACCCTGCTGATTGTAAATTAGCAATACCATCGCGGCTTTTGTCGAGTGCGAAAGTGGAAACAAATAGAACCTTTTTCCGAGCTCTCGTGTTGCGCCGCGCGTTCGCACTGTTTGCATTGGAGTTGTGAGGGCAACACGAGACCTTCGTCAAGCGTGTGGATTAGCAGTGGCTGTGAAGGCAGAAGTCAACAGCGTAGGGCTGCCAGGGGTCGGGTGGGGCTGAGTCATTTGGCGGCAGGTACCGCGCTCCGGTTCCAATACTCGAGCTAATGCGGCAGTGTGCAGGAAGGCGCTGTGCAGTTTCTTCCCTGCGCGATGCACCCGAATGCAATCCGTACATCCCGCTTCTCATAATTATTATTACAACGCTCAGGCTCCTCTTCCCGTCGTATCTTAATCTGGAACCTTAAAGCGATAGATTTATGTCCGCCTCGGGCATGTCATGACTTCCACCGGAGAGGGACTCGAGAGCTCTGAAATGGGAAAGAAAACAACGAGAGTTGGAAGACACACACACACACTCGGACGGGGGGACACTGTCGAAGTCGAAGAGTGGTCGAGATGTTTGATTACGGTGAAGAAGCCCGTCCCCGGCTTTCGGACGACGGCGACGACGGAACACACCGACACCGTCGTAAGATGGATGAAGTCGAAGACAGGAAGGCTTAGCGGACTTTCGAGAAAACGAGTGGGAGAAAGAGATACAAATAGAGAGAGAGAGAGAGAGAGAAAGGGTACCATGCAATGCATTTGAGTGGAATTGCATCGCCACGGTTGATCGATTCCACGTGATTCGTTCTTCTGCTGCACTCGATGCACTTGTGGCTGCTGAAGAGGGATTCGGTGGCTTGGTGGGTACGTGGAAGCGGTAACACAAACACGATCGGGTTCTTTTCTCTTACAGGCGAAAACGGGTCTTCTTGGTGAAGTTCTTTCGCAAAGGAGAAGCAGGCATCATGATGATGAGGAACCCGATGATGTAATGCGTTTTGGTGGAAGACGGTAGCCAAAGAACTGTTGTTTTCTCGGGAGGCGTTTCAAACGTAATCGCATCAAACTTGTTTAAGAAGAGAGTGTCACTAAGCGAGGTTTTAGTTGGTGCACATAAGTTTGCGAAGTAAGTGTGTTTAGAGAGTGTTATTTGAACTAGTTTCGAAAATGTTGGTCCGTAGGGATTGAACTTTGACTGTTCGGACTTGTATTGTATATCTTTTTATCCTAGTTTTAAGCTGCAGAATATCAGAAATGATAGTTTTTGGTCCTTCGAACCGGATTTGTTTAGATTTATAGTATACGGACACGCCTTCTATTCAATCACCGTCGTAATATCTTTGAAATAGTTCGCCTAAGCCGATCTATATTTAGTTGACGATCTATCGGCTTCTTACATTCGGATGATGTTTTTAACTTACTATAAATACAAATAGTAAGCTCCTAAACAGTGTTGTCTTTGAGATTGGACAACACTTCTTTCAGACAACCAGTATCAGGGTCTAATGAAATGTCCAACACGCAAGCAATAGAATTGCCCTCGCTCTCCAACTACTTGTCAAACGGTGTAGATCTGTTATAGCCCTTCAAACAAATCAGATTGATAAGCAACGGCTCAAAACGAACTCCCGTATGATTTCAACACCACAGACAGCGAAAAAATCGACTTCTTTCACACAAAAGCAAGACACGAAGCGTACGAGAAGCAAAGCAAAACGTCGTGTGCTTTTTTTTCTTCCTCCCAAAGCCGGTTTCGGACGCTCGACGAGTTTTCATCTTCGTTCGAGCCGGTTTCTGCCGGGCGGAGCTGCGGAGTAATATCAATTTTCCTTTACGCCATTTATTACGGGTTCGGGGTGCGTTTTTTGCATGTTGCTTCCTCCCGCGATGTGCCCTGGCTCGAGAAAACATATGAGTTGGGTGTGTATCAGCTGTTTTTAATTTGGGTATCTTCCTTGCCTTCCTATCAGAGGTTACAAGCAGACGAATAAGGCAACGAAGAGTTGGGATTAGTGCAAGTGGGGGGCAGCATCGCATCACCTTTTCCGGGACGTGCTCGTTTTTTTGGCCGGTACACGCGATTAAACCCGGTTTGGGGCATCGGGGCATCCGGGAAGTTGGGCAGCGAGGTAAACGGGAACCCTGGAGAGAGAGAGATGTGGACGTTGTCGAGCCGCTCGAAGCGAGAATTAGTAGAAGGTAGAAGTAAGAGTCTTCTGTTGGATCTCATATGTTTCGCCATTTGTGTGCGATTGTGCGCCCGTAGATGTATTGATATCGTTCGAATGGGAACGATACATTCGATAATCCGACTCGCTACCGGCCGGTGTAGCGTTGGGTGAAAGGCCACAAAGACGGTTTCATGGCAGGCTGGACGGATTCGACGTCGACCGTTTAATTACGAAAACTTACGCGGTAGTATCCGATTCCCGGGCCTCCTGGCGTCCCAATATCATGGGACAACAACGTCGCCGTCGTCGTCGGTGCCCTCGATTTCCTGGTTTAGCTGGATTTCGTAAATTGGATTAAGCTTAGCCCGGTCCTGTGCCTCGCGACTCGCGTCCCAGGTTTCTACTCGTGACATTCAATATCCCACCCGGGAGAACACGAAGGTACGGTTTGAAGTTCGGCTCTGTTTTTACAACAATGCGTGTGGTTGCGCACACTCAAAGCGCACGTTACCTGTCAAAGTTTGACAGGCCAAGATTTGAAGACCTTCAAGTCGTCGGTGTAGGCTCGGCCCCGGGCAAACTCGGACACAATCTTATCGCCCGAAGCAGTGCTTCGAAGTGACGGCGGGAGGCTATAGGAAACGCTTAAATAAACAACATTTACGGTCCGCTAGAAATACGCCCCGAGGCGGCCCCTCGAGTTTCGGATAGACCCCAACGGGGCTCGCACCGTGCGATGACACTTTCGACGGCGGAGACGATCTCCCTGTACGCAAACGAGAAAACAGAGAGCCACGCCACACCTTCCGTCGGCTTTGGATTCGGTCACCGCTTTTTCGGGCGCTTTGCAGGAAGGAACATCACCCTCCCTGTTGGCTTTCCGTTTCACAGAGTCACAAAAGCACCGGATGACAATCCCTCATGTTTTTTTCTCTCGTTTTACTCCCGGTTATAATTTGATGGCATTATAATAAAAAATTGACCTGACCTTGGTCTGGCCAGGGAAGGAGGTTTGTCCTGCAAAAGCAGCGCGCATCGTTGCATTCGGTTCTGAGCCATTTACCCCATTCTTAATGGCCCTTCCGGAGATGGGACACATTCAAGTTCTGGACGGAAAACTTAACCCACCGGGGATGAGTCAACGATGGGTGTGTTTTTGTTTATTTCTGGATGAAAGGAATGTGTCTCCGCATGCAACAATCGCTTCGTTTCTTCGGCTGCTCTCGTTGCTTTTCCCAGAATCAGGTGAGCGGTACGACCAGCCACCAATTGCACAGATGGCTCCAGCTCAGCAAGATGAATGGAACCGCTTCTATTGCTTGCTTTAACGAGACGACCTTGCCTTTATTTCGGGGTAGTCCAACGACTTCTGGGACGCTTTCGCCGGGGGGAGAATCAGACCCGGTCAAAACAGAACCAACCGGGAGCACCGAGCAAACATCCGGGTAGAGTACTGGGTGTTTTGGATGATCGTTGCGTACGCGCCGTTATCAGCGCTTGGAAATTAGCTAAAGCCCGTCCCAAAGTGACATCAATCAAGACAACGTTCCGGACGACGCGATGATTGACAGTTTGTCACCCGATAAAACCGCGGTTTCCCGTGGTCATTAGAAGATCGTGATTGACCCGGCGAGAAGCGTGCTGAACGCTTCTAATCAAAAGTCGGTCCCTTCCGAACGGTAGAACGGGTCGCCAGAGCGCAGCAAAGACCCCCGGCTGTCCGGACCTTGCCAAGACGTCACAATTTATGACCACAAACGATGAAATGCTAATGAACGCACTGTGGAGAAAAACGCCGGAGCATAAATGAAGGAGTCGTAAAATTTAAATTACTCACTGCGGTAGCAGCCGACGGTGAAGCTGCCCTCTCCTGGCGAGCGCGTGGAGGAGGCCCAACTTCTTGGGTTCATTACTTGCAGCCCTCCGGTTGGATGGTCTATTTCGGGTCGCCTTCGCCGCTTGCATGTGAGTCCCATTTAACATCGGCCGGTCGATCATAAAAGTCGACCTTCATTAAACTTTACAAAGTCAAACGCTTCGCTTCACGCTTTCGAGACCGAGAGAGAGAGAGAGAGAAAGAGAGAGAGAGAGAGAGAGAGAACGAAAAAGGGAGCGATAGATCGTGCACGCAATGCTGGACGGGAAGAAATATGATCTGCTTTGGTCGTTACTTCGGTCGTGGAGGGCTTCAAGGGATGTGGAGTAGGTTAGTACACATGACACAAGCATCAGGGTGCGTACGCACGCGCGTATGTGTGTGTGATGTGCATTATCGTCGTGGAGGCGACGAGTTGTGCGGTACGGTGATCATCATCTTGTTAAACACAAATTCGTACAGGTTCTAATGAGACGTATTTAGGGTGGTAATGGCGTGGACCGGGACGTGGTGCTAAGATATATCCAGAGAGAGTGGAAAATTGATGCTGTGATGGACTTAGGTTCCTTCAGTTAGGTTGTAGATCGTTTCTTTTCCGAGAACAAAGATTTGAACAAGAAACAACATACAAAAAAAACTATTTGGTCCTTCGTACCGGATCTTCAAACATGTGTGTTTACTTCGTTCATTGATTCATTAGCCAATCAATGGTATCTACGGCTGCTCAGATGCTCAATTAATCAAATAATTCCGTACCTTTCTGAAACTAGTAAAAAAAATTGGTCCTTTGAACCGGATCTCGCTCCAAATATGATTATCTATGTCTTTGACATTTTTTCCATAATTTGAACTCGTCTTTTAGACGTTCTTCAGTTGACCGTTACGTCGTTGATTGTACAATATAAACAACTGAAGGTAGAAAAGCATGAGGTTGTATATTAGTTTTGTAATCATACATAAAAGAGACACTATGTTTAATTGTTTCAATTGTTCTTTTCGCTTCTCGATTCGATTTCTGCAACAATTCACATTCCATCTCGTGTGGCTTTGCTTAGCAGAACAGTCGCTCATCATTAGTCGAAAGGAACCACCATAGTAAGTACCAAGACACACTCACGGTTGTGCTGTTACTTCCATCGGTACGGTTGATTAGCTCGCGAACTGAAGTGCTTTTATTATTAGTGCAGACTTCTCGAGAATTGATTATAATAACAAAATGTGTTTTTCCCTCCCGAAGTGCCAAGTACTGCGCCACCGTGCACCGTGCGCATCTGTACCAACCTCAATGGAAACCATTCATCGGGAGTTGCCGAGCATAGTGTTTCTTTTTTATTTTCCATCATTTCCCGGCTGCTTCCAAGGCGTCCGAAGAAATGCTGCGCCATTTTCCCCACAATAAAAGTTGATCGATCGTACAATCTTCTGCAAACAGTGCCGTCGTCGCGGTTGTCTATAGCCGCTGGATGGCTCTCCTCGCATTCGCGTGGAAATTTGATATTCCCTGTTTTATTCCTTGCCCGGGCTGCTGCCATTCACGAGATGAGCGATGAAATATGGATTTTGAATGCGTTTTTTTCGCGTTTCGGCTTGCCTCTGTTTGTTCTCCCGTTGCATTGTGGATAATGCACAAAGATGGTTTTCATTTCTAGGAACCAACTTTACAGCGGGCACCTTATGCCCGTCGCGCTCGCCCCTCTTCGGTCCACCTGATGCAAGTGAAATGAAAATTTTTGCCAAACATTGATGAATGAAGCTGTGCCGCGGAGAGGGATGATGTAGCTAGAGCAAAAAATAAGTTTGCCTTTTTTGCTGCAACTTTCAATAGTACTCGATCACGAAAAGGAAGAAAAAAAAACTTTGCCCATGATGCAAAACTTTTAATTTCCTCTTCCCTTTTTCGTGCCGTCCCGCGCAACAGTCCACTCGAGTGCGCCGAAGTATCTTGATTAATGATGATTACATGGATTTCGTCTCGATTCCCGCCTGCCAGGATGCCGTTCGACGAGAGCGTTCCGTTGATTTAAACATTAATCCACTGGAAATATTGCTTCGCCTTCAGTTCGCCAGTAATATTCGCGGTCCGCCAGGCGAGGCGAAAGGCACAGGAGGCACAAAGAAAGAGCTTTTCATCGACATGCACAATCGAACACGGGCTGACTCGTCGAAAACCGTAAACGAGGGAGGCCGGGTGCATAATAATCGCATGCAATGCGTACACTCGCAATCAGTGCATCATCGCGAGGCGCTCTGATCCGTGTGCGCTTTTCGAAAGCGTCGCTAAACCTGTTTTCAATGCACCCTTTTTTGCGCTTTGCACCGCCGGTTGACATTCGGCGGTGCAAAACAACGCGAGCGCTGTCTTCCGAGGACGACTTTCTTCTGAATTACTGTACGCAAACGGTGGAGAGATTTGTTCTTTCTGGAGGGTTATATGCTTGCATACAAACCTCTGGTAGCGTACTTAATGTAGCGTGATGTTGGTGTACGATTGTGATTTATTGCATACTGGACGCGTTTATGCAAATTTATGATGCACTTCAATGACATCGATTGCAAGGGCTTCGATTTGTTATTTGCTTTAATTATACCTGAGTTTTAATTATTGAGTTCTTCTGTGAACGTTAACTAATGCACGTGTATTTGTTTAAGTCGTCATTTAATTTTCATTTTTATTCATGATCACGTCTTAGCGCGGAATAAGTGTTTTTTTAATATTTTGACCATTTTCATGAGTTTAATACTTTCCGTTCTTTAAATACTGGTTTCTAGGTTATCTTCCTAATACTTAACTGATATTTCATGTATTTTATCCGTTATTTTATATTTCGTATTTTTCTATATTTTGGTGAGTCTTTTATCGTTTATTTTTCAGTCTTCAAGTTTAAGTTCATTTTTGCAAGTCTTTTTTATTTTGAGTTGGTTTATATTACAACATTTTTTTATTTTGTTAGAAATTATCGTTATTTTTTACTAGATTAACTTGTTTTTTGTTTTGTTTGTTTTTTTATTTCGATGAATGCATGCATGAAATATTTGTTTTAATGATTCAAACTCATCAACATCTTGCTATTTTTACGATGCATTTATTCTGTTTCCATCAACCGCATCCATTGTACTCATTCAGCAACGGTCAGTCGCTTGCGCCGCTTCGATGATGCTATTTAACAGCAACTCAATTCTGCTACTTCTTGAAACCAGGAAAAAAAACAATAAAAACAAGCCAATATTGCCAATAAAAAGCAAATAATAACTTCCATACCGTCCGGCTCGTTCTGGTGCATTCGATTAGACAACCTTCGGTTGTGTGTGACCCGTTCCAGAAGCTCGTCCGAACCCGAGAAGACAGGCTAGCCAAAACAAAAACGCCCGAACAAAACGGCAACGAGTTGAAAAACGTTGGCCGCAGTATGTACGAATTTTATGTGTTTACTTACTCGTTACTGGGAGCATTCCAAAAAACTACTACCCGTAAGAAGCGGGCCCGAGCCGTGCCAGCGTCTTCGACGTGTGTGTATGTGTGTGTGATGGAAACCCGAAATAAATATGTGACTCTCTGCGGGTGCAGCAAGCAAGCAAGCAAGCAACGTGGAAAGTAGAACAGTAGAAGAAAACGCACCGATAAAGAAAAAAACAAAAGTCGTAAGAAGCAAACAAAACACAGAAGCGAAAAAACAAAAAAACGAAACGAACACGTCACGCCAGCATAAGTTTGAAAGAATTGGTATAAAATAATACCCCAGCCAGCCGGCAGGAGCAACGACGCAGCGGGGCCAGCAAAAACAAAACAAACAGTACAAACAAACGACACCAAGACGGATGAACAGAAATCGAAGCGAAAGAAGATACCTCGCAAACGAAACGGAAAGAAAAACCAATGCACCAAACCGAAACCGAAAAACACATCGCGTTCGATGTTCCGCCGCCTTTGGTTTTTGGCGTTCAAGGAGGACCCATTTGTCTCCGGTTCCTTTTGCGGCGGCTGCCCGTGCGTGGGAGAGCGCGCCCGGAAGGGGTGGGACCGTCTTGGGGTAAAATTGGATATTTACTTTACCGGATGGTACTGCACTGCACTCGTCCCCCGGCCCGACCGGGAGCGAGCAGCGCGACGGAAATGTAATATGGTGTATTTCTTTTAAATATTTTTGCCAAAAACTCCTGCACCGAAGTTTCGGTGAGAAGAGGCTAAAGAGCCGGAAGATCTCCAACGCCCCCTCCAGTGTGTGTGTGCATGTTTATGTGGCTGTGCAATAAACGTATAAGACGCTCGTGCTTTTTTTGTTGTTGGATGCTTCGTAGCGTGCGACGCGCCACCCGTAGCAAAACCCCACCCCAAGGGCCCCCAGGAGGTTGTGAAACGATAAGAGCAAACTCGAGCCAACCGAAGCTTCCATAAATCAAAAAACACGGGTCCACAAAAACCCGGGCCGAGGAGGCCGATATAAAGTAATGTTTAAAGCGGTGCGAAGAAAAAGGTCAGATGCAATGCGAAAGATGGGCGGGATGGGCGAGGCTGAGCGAGATGTTAAAAAAGTGACGCAATAATTCTCCCGCAATCGAACACCGATCGAACCGATGTTTCGGGCCACTGCAGCAAGGGTGTCGAACGATCGAGAGAGTAGAAACCCAAACATAACTTTAGGAGAGTCAGATTTGTTTTTTTTTTTTAATATCATCTATTATCGAGAAGATAAATCTTATAAAAGTTTGAGTATAATAATAGAATACAATGTTCAAGCAAGAAATAAAAGTGGTGAAGATAAGATCTCAAGACTTTAATGGAATTTACAGTCCAACCATGTTTTTTACTTGTCGCTTCTGTCACACTATTCCATTCTATGTATTACTATTCTATTCATTGTTTTACAATATAGTTTGTTTGTTTTGTTCTTTTTCCTTTATTACATGTTTAGATTGTCAGTTTTCCATTATTATTCAAAATGTAACATGTTTAAATAATCAATAAATAAAGCTTGGTTCATTTAAAGATTACCATGACTATATATTTAAACGAACTGTAAATAAAATTTTAAAAACATAACAGATTATTGTACTATAATTGAGTTTTTCATGTGATTGTTTATTATCATAATCATTCTGCCTTGTTTCGTCAGATCTAGACGATGATTATTTGTTCTCACGTCGATGGTTCTCACATTTGATCATTTCTTCCTGCTTTTTCAATAGTTTAACTTTTTATCAAGAAGAATTCGAGCATTTCCAACGACCTGTTTGACACCCTTGGCCAGGGTGCTATCCTGTTCAAGCACAGATCGGAAGCAACGCTTACACTTCTGGTTCGGCACAAACGTAACGCTGCTAATGCTCTGTTTTTGTTCTTATCATCCTTGCAGCAGAGAAGAAGGTTGTTCATTTCTTCTTGCCTATAAATTACAACCTGCAAGCAATAAGACCAACCTCCCAATAGTTGAGAAATATATATATTTTCGCTCGGTGAGAACAGCAAGGGGAAACAAACTAGCTCCATTACAGGCGATGGCGTAGTGCAGTAACACGGAAGACAATAAAAACTTGGGGTGGCATTATTGGCGGCACAGGATCATGCATGGACGGCCAACCCGGTGCAGAAGGGCGGAAGCCTGTTTGCGATCCGAAACGAGCCGTTCTCGTATATGCACAGCACGCTTTAATTATGGAGAAAGTAGTAGCGCCGATGCAGAATGTGTACCGCCATGAATCATGCGCAAACGAACGAAAATCTCGGTAAATATTGAATCACGCCAAGTCTGGAGGGCTGCTTCTTGGCGAGCACCTTTCGCCCGGTGCTCCGAGGTGCTCCGAAGAAAGCCGGAGCACTGGAGCAAGCCTTCCATGGGCTGGTTGTTGTTATAATAATAAACTACCGTGCCCCGTTCTCGAAATAGCCCGGGTCTCCATGTACGGGCAGCCCTCTAAAAATCGGGTGCGTATCACAAACACAATTGTTCGTAAATCAGCTCACCCGGCAGCGGCAGCAGCAGCAGCAGGACTCTGGACCCGGTGCGGCTTAGGAGATAAATATATAAATATCAAGTACGCTCGGCGTCCCGTCGCCACTCGACGCACCGTACCGGGCAAGTGCGACACGGCGATGCACCCGCACGATGCATTTTTACGACCGTGTAATGTGTGCCTTTTATTTGGTCATAAATTGTGCCTTGTGGCGTAACATGCTCACGCACAACGGCGCATACACGCACTCCGGAGTCGTCGTCGCCGCGCTTCTCGGTAGGAAGAGCTGGTGGTCTCCAGCGCCCGGCAGGATGGAAACTATTTTTACCAATCCATTTGCTCAGTGGCAAGAGATATTTGGGTGAAATGTGCGTTGACTTCGACCTTTTCTCGGGACGGCCGACATTCGGCTCACTGCCTGCTGCACAAAACGCTTCTAAACATAGCGATATAATTTTAAAGTTTTATTTATACTACTTCATCATAGGAAAACTGTCAGCATTTTGTGTTGTGGGCTGTCAAGTGATTGTAAGAAAAATCCAGTCATTTTTCTTGGAGAGAGCAGACTTTACTGTTGAAGGTTATGCTCAGTTGTTAACGAAATCGTGGACTTGTTAGTCGTTTTTATTTACAAAACATTCGGTCTCAATATCTTAATGTCCTAATAGGAAATATCCTTATGAGACATGGCCACATTAAGGTCCTAAATAATTGAATAATTTCATACAACTTCGTGTAAGAAAACTCCGATTTCAAAATTCCTTCGAAAAGTCCCAAAATATTTTCATTTCTCTCGTGCTAGCCCGATTAGCTCGATCGATTTTCCCACCGCTTCCCGGGGGCTTCGGGTCTTATGGCTTAAGCTTCCCAACAAACACACACGCGCGTTCTCCCTTGGGACAAGTTTCAGTTACATCATCAATTTAGCATTCGAACAATTCCCAAAATGGGGAGAAGGAGAAAGTGCATTCGGGAGCGCCTGTGTTTTTTGTTTGCGCCTCCCTGCGCTAACCTTGAAATCGTAACACAGAAGCACGGTCTAAGCTTCTGCCAATAAAAAAAAAAAACAAACGAACACGCAAGGTCACAAGCATTTTTGGGTTTTGTTTCGGGTTCAGCGGGAAACTTGATCCTGCGGTGGTGCGGTGGGTGCCTTCGCCTTGCACGTGATTAAACGTATTCATTACGCCGGCGGCCGGGTGACCCTCCCGGTCATCTCGGTGTCTGCACAATGGGAAGGACACAAATGGATCAAATGTTTACGGCGATGATTTCAGCTTTCGTTTTGTGTGTTTTCTTGTTTGTCGTGAGGTCATTTTTCACGCCGGTTTCACTCTCACCGTTGAGGGTCTTCCTTTTTTGACGCAGGGTGATGTTATTGGATGAGAATTAGTTTCCTTCGAACAGGGTAAAATCCACGCTCGGAGAAGTTCGGTTGTGTGTGATTTATTGAGCGTATTGAACTGATCGAAATTGAACTTACCTTTAGGAATTTGTTGCAGGAGATCCGTATAATCCGTCAAAGATGATTGTTTTTGAGCCACAAAATGTAGATCCATTGTTGTAAATAACCATTATTGTAGATAACCATCGAAATGATGTGTCATTACAATTATGAATTTTTTTGCCATATGTTTGAAAAATAAAATAAATTTAGTATAAAATTTTTAAATTAAACGATAAGAACAATCAAAATAGTAAAAATAAATAAAAATAATATCACCTTTGTTTTAGATTGGTTCAAATAAGTTGTTTAATAGTTTTCAATTCTTATCATAATAGTTTGCTTAAGTGCAACTGTAACTGTTCTATCAATATTAATCAATATGGTGTATTATTTCATTACATCTCAATTATATCCTATTATATTATATTTTCCTTTACTATTATATATTTCTATTATTCCATTTTATTCTGTTTTGTTTTATTTTGTTATGATCTATTCAATTCAATTCAATTCTATTCTATTCTATTCTGTTCAATTCTATTCTATTCTATTCTGTTCTATTATATTATAATCTATTCTATTTTAATCTTTTCTATTATATTATATTCTATTCTGTTCTATTATATTCTCTTCTATTCTATTCTATTCTATTCTATTCTATTCTATTCTATTCTATTCTATTCTATTCTATTCTATTCTATTCTATTCTATTCTATTATGATCTATTCTATTCTATTTTATTCTATTCTATCCTATTATATTATAATATATTCTATTCTAATCTTCTATCATGTTCTATTCTACTCTATCCTACTCCTTTATATATATATATTATAAGCAATATCAACCCAACATGTTTTCTCTCAAACGCTCGTACCACCATATTTAAACAAATAACTCCCATCACACCAGCACAGCAGATTTTTTCTTACTCCACCTTGAATCTTCCGCTTACCTCCTAGCTTACTACGGTCACTTGATATGTGCCGGTGTTTGTTTCTGGACCTCCTCCAGAATGCCGCCTCCTCGAAACCCAGGGAAGCGCAAAACGGAGGGTGGGCGAACGTGGACCCGAATCAACATCTTGCCGAGTGCTTGGGGAGTGTTTTCCTAACTCGTCCCCGTTCCGCCGCTTCAAACCTTCAACAAGGTCGTTAACAAAACCCGGGACCCTTACGTGTAAACAAAATCCACACCACCGTGCATTCGCTCGTTCGCCGCGCACTCGGCGGAATGTAAATTTGGTTAAACTAAACAATTTAAAGTCCCTTTCGACGCCCTGCCTGGTCGCGCCGTCCCGGCCCGGGGAGTGCCCCGAGAAGTCATTACCTAAGTCAACATGTTTCCTCTTGCAGTTGAAGATTTGAAGAAAAAAAAACACACACAGCGCCGAGAAGTACGATACGGAACCGATCGGAAGGTGTTACCACCGCCGTCAAGGTAGGAAATTAAAAGTTATTCAACTGTACGCTGACGGCAGGACCGCACTCGGCATAAACAACGGCCCGATGAGCTCACGGGCGATAAGAAATTGCAAACGTCCTTGAGTGCGCGTCCGGGCGTCTTGGAGGTTGCGTTTTGACGAGCTAGAACAACACAGCGCTCCCCCGAACCAACCCGTTTCGCCAATGGACCGAACGAATTGTTTGTGCGCACGGTTCGGTTCGGTCCGCTGTGCTCAGCTGATATAAGCGTGGATAAATAGCAATGCGGTGTGAAATTAAGAGTCGATAAAAGTGTGTTTATACCGGGGTGTAACCTTCGATTGAAGGTCGAAATTTGTAAACCATCTCGCCATTGCCCCGGACGCTGGAATGCTCGTGCAAGACGCCAATGAGCTGAAACTTGATCGCTTTCTCCGCTCTACTCCACGGTACGTCTTTGCGTTCACATTTATCATCTAATTAAAGTTCTTTCTTCCACTTCCCGCGTGACTGTGGCGCCACACTTAACATGATTTAGGGATGTTTTTCTATTGCCATATTTTATGTTGAAGATTTTGTTTCACTTCGGTTTTTATCTTCTCGGTTCGTTTAGGAATTTCCATAAATCAGAGAATGGGATCTTACTGTAACTTTAATTGGAGATGAGAGGAACAACGTATCGTACAACCATGGTTTCCGTGTGTTTTATGTTCGTAACGAATAAGATGGGTTTTGACAATTGGTTTCATAGAACAACACCAAGTCAACGATATCACTAGCAACAAATTTTGATGAAAATTCTTGCTTTAAGCATATGACATAAAAGCAAGTTGAAGAATCGGTTGACAATCTTCAACAAATTGAGGATAGATGAAAAAATGCAAGAAATTCAAATTGTTCTAAATTGCAAAAAAATGTTCTAAAATACTTCATCGAATGTTCTGATTCAGCAGTTGCTTCTACCGGCTTTCTAAATCAAAACAACCGCATTAGCTTATTAGAATCCTCACCATCCGCATAGGCTAATCTCTCGTTCCGAAGGACCGCAGTCGAGCATTTGAGAACCGTAACTCATCCGGGAACCGTTCGGTCGCATGCATTAAATTAAAACATCGCACCATAAACCATTTCGTCTGAGCGGAAAATCTACTTCTGCTGCGGAAAATGATCCGCATTCGAAAGCTGAAAGACCCAAACCACGGTCCCTCTGTCACTTCCGCAGCAAACTCCGTATCGATTCCCGACCAATCCCTCGCCGTTGGGACGGAGAAACTGGAAAAGAGAATTTATGTAAACAAAATGTAAATACGAACGAACGGAGGGAACCAGAAAATTCCACATTCCGCGGAACAAAGGAAAATCTTACCGCGGATGAGGAATTTTCCAACCGAAAGCGGTAACCGGAAAAACAGCTCGCACGCGGTCATTCTTGGTGTGCGAGGGACATCACCAGCTCCTAAATCACGCGTCTATTGGAGACGACTCGCCGACGGAAGATTATTGTAGATTTATTGAAATTTATGTTTTTTAATTTGAACCACATACCACCGGTGCGGCGAAAGTGACTCTCGGTTTGCTTCGGGGGTGGTGAAATAGAATTTCCCTTTCTGAGGTCGGAAATTCAAGTTCTCCTTCCGTGCGTCGATGGATAAATGTGAAAAAGTGCCCCTAGTTAGGCTAGTTGATTTCCCCCGGGACGGGCCGAAAGGAACATCACGAGCCGACCACTTTGTCACGATTAAGGAGAGATTTTGAGCCTTCAAAAGGGAGTTTCTCTCAATATCGATCGGCAAATATTGCTGTTTTTTTATCATAGTCTTAAAATTTCAAGAAAATTCAACGATCCACAGGTGTCGCCCGATTAGACGGGGCGTAATTTATCTTCCGGGCAACACTCATTTCCCGTGCGAAGTGAACGCACAGCCCTCAGTGTCTGATCCAAAACGCGGGACGATAAAAATTTATTAACCATTAAACCCTACGGAAACTCTCCGCGCCAAAGCAGGGGATGGCTCGGGGACGTGATGTGTACGCAAGCATTTTCCAAAAATCGACTCCAGTGGCTTGTGTACGCTCGGGTTGTTTTTTGTTCCTATTTATTGCACCGCGCGCCCGGCTCATCAGCGCGCTTTTTGCCGCTGCAGCAAGAAAGTAACGCAATCCGCAAACTTTCCCTGCGGTAAGTTCGCCGCTCCACCTGGTGGGTAAAGGGCGAACTTCCAAGCCCGCCGGAGTACCTTTTGTGGCCCGGAATTTCGTACAGCAGCGGGGCGTCCCGAGCAAACCCGAGCCGAAAGAATGCTTTACCAAATTTCAATTAAAAACCTAATAAATCAACATGACGGCAAAGGGCGGCCTCAACCTTCGGTGGGGGGGTTTCGGACGGGCTTCTTGCGTGGAGCAAAACTGTAAAATCCCCCCGACCGACTAGATCCTCCCAGCGAGGACGTCAAGATACATCCAGTAATAAAAACGTGAGAGCACCACGCGGAATAGCACCTCCGCGTCCCCAAAAATGCTGTTCTAGCGCTTGCGGAAGTTTTCGCGGAAAGCTGGGCAGCAAATGAAAGGCACCCGAGGATGCAAAAAAAGTCCTTTTCCGCCCTTCCCATCGCTTCCGTCGAGTTTTCCATCGATCGATTAAAGGTTCGCCTGCGAAGGGAAATGCTATTTCTGGTGTTTCTTGTAGGTTTTTTTGGTTTTTTGTTGGGAGGGCTGCTCGTTGTTCGTTGAGGCCATCGCTCTTATCGATCAATCGCCGGCCGGCGTACCAGCGTAAACTCGGTTTATGTGTGTTTGCGCTCGCTTCTGTTTAAAACTTGATCTATTGCTTTCTTATCGGTTGATGGGAAGCAGCAGGAGTTGGAGAGCACAGTGAGGGACCAAAAAACAGGAGCTTACACACACAGACCGAAACCGTTCAAAGTTGGAAGCGAAACGTCAGAATCTTAGTAGCGCGCAGTGGCAGGAGAACGTAGTAGCAGTAGGCCGTGTTACTTCATCTCGTTGGGCACAGTGGCGAAAACTCAAGATAGATGATGGGGCGCAGGCACAGTGGGAGAAACGGTAGATTGAGAATCTAAAATAAATTGATTTTTTTTAAGACGAAAACTTTCTCACCCTTGCAAATTATGAAACAAAGAGCAGGCATGTTGTTTTCTATTCATTTGAAATTTATAACAAATTAATCATGAAATTACTAACCTGCATTTTGATCAATTTATTATTTTCGTAGCAATGCAACAATCAGCTTCAACAATAGCATATCAACCATACAGAGAACAGATATCATTCATTTTCAAGGAAAGGCTTCGAAAGCAGGCTTAGCAACTTTGACAGACCCTCTTACAGGATTTTTGTTCCATTCTTGAACAGTTCCCACAGTGAAATCAAATCGTCCCACCCAATGTTGAAATGGTTATAATGTGTAGTTCAAAGATTGGCCTTGAAACAAATCGATACAATTGCGTCATTGTAAGTTTTCAACCTTACATGTTAAACACAATGCGGAAGCCCTGTGTGGGAAATGTCATTTCAAGAATGGGTGGAAGGATTTCAACATTGAGTGGGACGATTTCATCTAACTGTGGGAACTGTTCAACTGTTATTGCATGTGTTTCTGAGGTTCCACCGGAGTTTTCGATTCATACAAATAATGTACTTTGAATGTTCATAAATCGCGTGTAATATAATTTGTCTTCAAACCCATATGTTAATACATCTTACCCTTCAAACTTCGTCTGACAGATGTGTTCGGTTTTCTATCTACTTCAACAAATGCTGTATTTATTGAATACACCCTTAATATCTTAAGGAAGCTTCTCCGAAGATAAATAAAATAAGGCCACAATTATTCAAACACATTTTCATGACCATCTTTCTAATTCTCAGTGTGCAACACGCACCTCGGTGTGTCGTGGAGCAAAGCAACCACTGCGCCGGGTGTTGGACCGGCGTGTTTAACTTCCCTTGAAGACGCCACAAATGAAGCCCCCGAAAATGGTGCTCCTGGCTTCAGCAGCCGACATGAAAAGCGAAGAGAAGAAAAAAAAGCATCCCAAACACTTGAACAGAAATCAACCGCAAAGCGTAGGGAACCGGCTCCAGTAAGTAAGTGTTTATTTCCCTGCACTCCACCAACGCAAGGCATCAACCAGCCAGGGTTTGACGTGTGTATTAGCGCATTAGCGAAGCGTGTACCGCAACGTCTCGGACGTCTTGGCCGGGCGAGATAAGAAAATTCGGTTGTTAAAAGTAAGTAAACGACGTGAGCCCCTGCTCCGCGTGGTGAAAGCGGAAGCACGGTGCCTGCGAGAGGACTTCCGCTGCGACGCGGTCGTGGTTCGTGGAGGGATTTTTGTAAATAAATCAAACGCGTGATTTATTTCGTGAGAAGCCGGAACGTAATCAGATTGAAATCAGGCAGTTAATTATACTTTTATTTCCAGCCGTCGTGTCGTTTCGTCGTTGGATGTTGGAGACCCTCCTGGATTCTCGTATCCTTACTTGCTGAGGGCTCCCACCGCCGAGGTACTAATGCGTGCAAGAAGTACCGAACTGTCACTTTGAAATTGGAAGATCTAAAGAAACAATCTCGAGACGAAAGAACCAAAAACTGAGGAAGAAAAGATGCTTAGAACGCTTTTTTTTTTGTCGAACCTGCCGTCTTCTTCCAGATACTGACAATCTGTTCCTGCTCGCCACCTCGCAGCAGGGAACCGGTGCGGACCTGTTTTGCAACGCACCCTCGAGGCACCTTCCAGTTCCAGTTTGGCCCAGTTCGCGGCGGTTACGGTGGTTGTTTGTTGCCCTAGAACAGCACCCTTATCGTCCTTGTCTAGTGGTCCAACCTTGTCTCGAGGGCTGCAACAAGTCTTGTTTGTGGAGCTGATTAGATGCATCTTTATTATCGCACCTCGCTCCTTACGGCTATCGGTACAATGTTGTTCACCGACCGGTTTCGCTATCGGCCCGGACGCATCGGGTTGTTCGGCCGGCGGAGCACGTGGAACGGGAACGATGCAGTCGATCGATTGTCGCCGGACGACAAGTGCCGGACAGTTTTTAATCAATCTCCTACGTTTTTCGAGTGCTCTGTTTACCTGATGTCGCACGAGGCGCGAGAACGAGGCACGGGAAGAGCTGGGAGAGGTCGAGTCAAAACTACCTGCCCTGCTTAATCGCCGGTAGGAAGCACACTTAGACAAATACGGCCTTCGCTATCGGTTGCTCACTATCTCAGCCCGGGCTTCGGGTTTCGGATTCGGAGCCCTTATGCAACGACGACGACGACGACAAGCATAGCTGTCAGAAAACGGTCGTCTCCTCACGTGTCATATCGTGCTCCAGTAGATTAAATACTGATTGATAGGATCGATCAAAACGGAGCGGTCGCAACGAGGGGCGTAGCGGTTGGAAAAACAAACCCAAAAAATTGACCTTTGCTTCCCGTGCGTCACGGATCCCCGGCCGCCCGGTATGGTGGATGGTTTTCGGGTTTCGATAATTACTGCCTAATTGCTGCCCGGGTAAAGGTCGATAAGCATGCGACGATAGTGGCCCGGGCGGTTGTACCATTTCACCAATCGTCGTCTGTGTACCGATCAATCAACGTATCAATCATCCCACCGGTGGGACAAGTGTATAATTACGCTTTCAACACTGATACGTGCTGCCTCGAGTGATGTATTGGAGCAGAAGAGTAGAAACCGGGTGAAGAACTCTCTGGTGTGAAAGTTTCGTGTTTAAGCCAATGTTTGTTTTTAGAGCAAATAAAAGCAAGCATTCTGGCGATGATACAGGCTAATGTTGAATATGATTGTAGAGACAGTGTAGTTGTTGAAAGTTGTCACTTCTGATAGTAGTTGATCCATATGATTTTGCACATCAAAATGGGATTTAAAATAAATGTACCATCTATGAGTTTTCATAATGGCAATGAAGTAGTTTAACAACTTTCAAAGACATCTTATGTCACTTGACAGGTACCAGTAGCGCCATCTACTGTTAGTTTTTGTTTACTAAGTAGTTGGAATGTATGCGATGTATGCAACTTAGATGCCATTTTGAATGAGTCACCGCGTAATTTGATATTAATTTCTTTCTGAATTTGATGGTAACATTGAACTAGTCTTCAAGTGACAGCTAATTTCATACGACAGGTGGTACTAGCGCCATCTATCGAAATATTTTTAGTTCTTAGAGAAACACCTTAAGTTTTAATGTTATTTCAATATCGCTTTTTAAGTGTTTATTGTACATGGAGACATATTCATATAATTTTGCTGTAAAAGGTTCCCGTGGTCACAATGCACAAGTTTTGAGTAGATGTACTCTATTGCTGCAAGTGATCAGTAAACATCAACAGTTGAAAATAAACCAACCACCTCGAGCCATAGAAACTAACCACTTTGCTGGCGCAAACATGGCTGCCCCCATCCGGCAAACAATCGTCTCAAGAGATGCATTCGTAAAGTCTCGAGTGGCAATTGTTGTCCTCCCATCGGACGTTATCAGCTGTTGGATCACGGTGTTAAACAACGCCCCGGCTACCTATCTCACCTATCCGATTGTTGCATAATTTTTGCTATTAGACATTCTGCCAGAGTTGCCGACTCTCGAAAGGGACACGGAGAGCTAGAAAACTGACCTACCTACCCGGACCGGGTAGGTACTTTAGGATCAGCAGCGTTATCAGCGTGCCCTGAAGCGCCTAGGAAGTGGTGGGCATCGCACCCGACAGAATCGAGTGTTCCGTTTGTGCAGTGTGTAATCACCAAGGGGCTTACCAGCGCTCGGCAAAAGAGGCTACTTCTTCGCTATCCGCTATCTGTTCGGTCGTGTTTGTCGTCCCGGGATGCAAACAAGGCGAGCCCGGCGGAGTGTTTTCCAAACCGATTACAGCGATTGCGATGAGCTGTAGCGAACGGAGCGGGCTAATCCTTTGCTTGCCTGCTGCCTGTTCGGTCACCAGGCTCCCGGGTGCCAGCTGAGTAATCGGAGCATTTTGGAATGTTGTTCTTTGCGGACGAAAAAGCTCCTGTTCCTATGACAAACTGTGATACAAAATGGTAAAGAGAACTGATTCATTGTTTATGTTGGATGTGTCAAGAACGCTATCTGGAGATGTTATGTCATGGTATCATTCGTCGTGCATGATGCTTAAACTCAGGAAGGATGTTATTTTTTTTTCACGAGAGCTCTGCAGTATATCTTGATAGGAGATCGCTGCAGAGAATAATTGAGGTGTCACTCGCTTCAGACGAGATCAACCGTATACACATACACTGACTCGAATAGTACAAAGAGTGCATTCCTTGGATTTGAACATGTTGTGATTGTTCAAGATAAATACAGATAAGAAGGTTAATCAAAAACAACAAATGGACAAATCAACATAGAATTCTTGAAATATTTCGGTGATCTAAGATATTGTTCAACTATCGTAAGTTATAAAACAACATTTTCCAGTGTTAACTAGTAATTTTTTGTTGCAATCTCATTAAAGCTATAACATTCTTAATGAATATAACTAACAATATCTGTCTTCTGTATTAGAGCTCATACAGCGTTCCAAATGGAAGACTTCCAATATCTTCCATAAAACATGTTATGAGGTAAAACATTTCCCAAATGTTTGGAAGATATATTTCTGCCACAGGGAGGTATGCTCACGTCGAGAACGAGAATCAATAATCTGTCTTAAGCTCAGTAACATACCGTTTCCAAAGACATTCTTCTCCTGGCGAAGAAGTTCTTCGTTCCGCTCCAGTTCAAGCGATCCATGCTCTATTCCATACTCGAGAAATCATACACAATAGCCCCCCGGAGCCTCTTTACGGGGACGATATTTGCAACGAGCGACGAAAAAAAGCAGAATCGCCTCAGAAGACACGACTTGGAACAAGTAATAATATCACATCCATCTCCCTCCCGGTGCGTTTCCATAACATAATCTATCCCGTCTTCTTCTCCAGCGCTCTCTCTCTCTCTCTCTGTCGCTCTCTGGTCAGAACTGCAATTCGGTTACGGTTCCTTCACTTCACTCCACGGCAGGCATTCAGGGGCCGTGATCTAGAAAATCCTTTGCCCGCTTTGTCCCGTCGCTGGGACGTCCTGTCCCCCCCCTGGGACAAGTGTGTGCACGATGTGAGAAAATTTATTTCCCGGAATAAAGCACCCGAAACTCGGACGGGATGGATGGGATACGGTCGTGTTCGTGACACAAAGATTCTTTCCGAAGAGTGGGAGATTGAGAAGAAAAAAAAACGCATCAAACGCGTACAAAAGGCACTTTGTGTACCGTGCCAGCTAGAAGAAAGGGAATCAAATGAAATGGAAACAATCCTCGGCTCGTACCGAGCGGGCAGGTTCTGTCCACTTGTTTTTCGACGCGTTTTAATAGGACCAGCCCGTGTCCTTTTCGGAGGCACGGTGCGGAAGAATTGTCCTCCTGTATAGCAAACACAAACTCATGGCAGAGAGAGAGAGAGAGAGAGAGAGACAGAGAAAAAAAAACGAAATCAAATCCCAAACCTCCGTGTGGATTATGGACCCTAAACGTCCACCGCTGTTGCCCCTGATCCCCCTGGCGTATTGGGATATGAATTTGTGTGCTATTTTTATTGCACTTCTTCGATCGGTCCTTCGCCATCCCCGAGGAAGGATCCTTCAAAGCCGGCCGGAGTGTGAACAAGACAACGGGAGAACAGAAATCTTGCTCACACCAAAAATTAAAAACCCCCGAAAAGAACGAAGAAAAGGGAAGCTGGTTCACACCTGTGCCAGTCGTCCTTTGGGTCACACTGCCTCGCTCCTATTTGCCTCAGCTCCTCCACTCGGATGGGAAAAGAATGAACATGGTACGAAACAACTTTAATTTATGTTTTCGCTGCTGCTCCGAAGGGACCTTTTTTCACCTTTATTGGGTTCCATTTGATGAAGCAAAAAAAAAACGATTTTAAACCCACGATCGATCGGATGCTACCGATAAGCTCCCGGGTTCCGAGCAGCAAGTGGACAAAAAGGATCTTGGAGTTTTTTGTTGTTTTCATCGCGGCTGGTGCTGCTGCTGCAAGTGCAAGACCGTTCGATCGATCATTTAGCGGATGAGGTCTATGAGGTTTGGATTGCTTCGTGCGTTATTACCTGCCTCTTTAGGACACACCCTCGGCCGATCGTTCGGATCCGCCATCAACCTGCGTCAGGCCGGTTTTGGATGGGTTCCTGTGGCACGCAAGTGAAAGTTCGGAGGGTCGTAATCCGTTCGGGATCCACGCTACGGTGGATTACGTTTCGCATCGGCAGCAAATTTCGATCCATCCCGAACATGTCGCTGCACCGATCATCCGTGACGAACGATCTGCAGCGGAATTTTTCATCCCGACTGGCTGCTGGCGGGAATGGATTGGGTCTTTTGTTGATGGATTTTGTTTTTTGTGTGTGTGGAAAGGGCTTGCAAGATTGCTCTTGAAGTCTTTATAGTCTCTTGAAGATTTTTGGCTAGAAAGGAATTCTTTTTGTTGTTAAAATTGACAGCTTTAACAACGGGGCCGTTAGATTTCTTTTATAGTGCAAATTGAAGAGTAACCCTGTGTCGTTACTAGCTTTTCCTGCTTTTGCAAGGGTTTGAGCTATTGAGAGTAGTTGAAATGGCAGCTTACAATAGCAGAGTGTATGCAGAGTATTTATATCACGATTTTTTTTTTACATTTCACTTGAAGGCGTGGTTTTCAAGTTGAAGAATTGAGGAAAAAAAACAATCTCATCTCATGATGCAATTGTAGTTGCTTGGATTACTCCAGAAAAACGCTATAATCTCATGTTCGAGTGAAGAATAATTCGAAAGAGAAACGCTTAAAAATTACATTCTCTCCCCCGGGGACATTCCGAAGGCATCGAAACCGCCCAGCTTCCACCGCTTAACCATAAGTCACAAACTCAATTGGAAAGTTACAGAATCGCTCCCCGTCCCGGTCGAGATGACCACATTCGGAGCGCGCGCCAGGAAATCCGGCCGGCTTTTCTTACGCCCGCTGCCGGCGTTCCGATTTGCGGAAACGTTTTAATCAAATTACGGCATGCCGGGGAATTGGTGAGATTAACTTTTCGATGGCACGAACACGACCGATGCGATGGAACGATAACACCGGTGATGATGAAAGCGAGAAGATGTGTTTGCGCGGAAGAAGGTTCTTTTCTCGCTCGCCTTACTCCCCTGTTCGCATGCTTTCATTCTTGTGCCAGGGGTGCTCTCGTGACGATGAGGTTTGATGGCGTTTGTGTCTATCGGTGCTGAAGAGTGGCATGTGGCCACTTTCCAACTTTCGAACGCACTCCTCACAAAGTCTCGGGTGTTACTGGTGATAGTTCATCCGCCCGAGTTGCTCAGCTCAGCTCGAACGGTTACGAAATTAAATGAACTACCCTCGAAATTCGCTTCCTCCCCCGAAGGAGTCGTCCAATCGTCCGGGAAGTCATTGCCGTCTGAAGCGGCAGGAATAATGGAAATTATGATTTAGCTTTCCAAAGCAACACGGCGGAAGGATCTAAACCGAAGGACTAGGGGTGGCAGCACCATCAAGCACCAACACGTGCCATAAAGCTCCGGTGCAGTGGCAGAAAACAAAGAAAAACTCGCTCGCATCTCCACGCTCGCGTTTGCCATTTTCCCGCATCCTTCTGGGAAATCGTTCATTTTCTTCCCGGATGGTGGGTGCTGTAAAAATGGCTTTCGGATCGTTTCCGGAAACCTTTTTTCGTTTTTGTTCCTCTGATGGCCCGAGAAAATGAAGTAGGTGTTAACTGTGCAGAAGGAGAAGAGGCAACACGAAAGCGAGAACAAAAAACAACACTTCGCAAAAGGATGGGAAATTTGATTAAAATTTAAATCATCTCCCAGCTCGCGCTCGCCACGCTTCCAGGATCTGTTTAGGTTTCGCTAGTTCTGGGAAGATGCGAGTGGAAAAAAAAAAGTTAATTTCACAAACCTATGCCCATCTTCCGCTTCGATTTCTGTTTCTAGTCACGCTGGGGGTGTTTTTTTCCTACGTGCTCCCAACACCGATCGGTCGTTGTAGTTCGGAAACGATTGTTCACTTTCCCTTCGGATTAGCCCGGTTTGACGTGATGCCGTGGTCGAACAAAAATGTAATTTATTTCACGCGCCGCGCCGTTTTTGTTTTCGGAATAATTTTCCACCCGAGCACGGGCCCAATCCGGGCGGAAAAGTTTTCCCTCCCCGGACATGCCCAGTGTTGTGCCATAAATTTGGCTGCCGAGACCCGTTCGACACAATCATGGCGGGTGCGTGATGAGTTCAAAGTTGCTTAATCACGGTTTATCGAGCCACTGCAGCACTGTTCTGGATGGGAGTGTTCGGGAAGTTACGTATGGATCGCGATAAGGAAGTGATTTCGGCTCCCGTAATGTCCAATCTTTAATGGCCGCCCGGCTAGTTGATGAAGAACACTTTTGATTTTTCGTTTAGATCTTCATCACTCGATACTCGATGCCTTCGCTGCTGGGAGGGCGAAATTAAATGTGGAGATCAATCATTCGGACTCAAGTTGGTTTCGACTACGCTCAAAGCCATGTTCTCATAGGTGTTTGCTAAAGTTTTATCATGTTTTAATTTGCTAATGATTTAAGTTTTCTTAGTTTTTGTTCTTCGAGGGTTTAAATTATTGGATTGTACAAGCTTCAAGTTTTCTATAATGTTTGTTTTTAGTTTTTTAATGTTTCTTTTTATATTTATCAGAAATTTCTTCCAAACGATTGAAAAATTGTAAAATTACAGAATCTTGGAATAAGAGCTGTTGAGCACAGTTCAAAACATATTATATTACGTTCAGCATTATTTTTAATGTATTTTTAATTTCTTTGCTTTTTACTACCAGATAATATACGACGATTAACTAAGATATTATAACGATATTTTGCAAAACTTTTATTATCACCCATCGCAATCCCAATGAAGAGGCTCGTTAGTTTTGTCAAACGATCTCGTATCGGAGCTTCTAGATTTATGTACGCTATTCAAGAGAATACCGAAGCCCGTTTGACTGAGCAAACTCCATTTAAAAGATCGTTGATTAAATGAGATATATTATTGTTTCTTTATCGCTCATTACAGCGCCCCCTCCTTCCATCTTTTTAAACCTTTTATCGACAGCTCACGCCACCGCGGTACACGTGGAGCCATCGAGCCATGCCTCTATTATCACTCTCGCGGTCCCGTCGATGGCGTGTTACCGCCAGCCCGGGACATGGAGCCAGCGGTAAAGCGAGCTAATCGGCTATAATTAAAGTCGCATAAAAGATCAGGTCAGGTGCAGTTGGCTGCAACGTCGGTCTGCCCGCGGGAAACGACCTGCGTCCTCCTCGTCACATTATCGACCGATGCAGCAGCAGCAGCCGCGTGTGCAGCGTGCCAGGAGGAAATAAAATAAAAACACTCACAGTAGAATATACGGTTTTCCCATCGATTTAACACTCGTGCAAAAAAAAACAAAAAACAACACTCACCGTCTGCGAGTTGGTGAGAAAATTTCCCACCCCGCCAGCACTGAGAACGGAAACAATCGGAGCTGGAATGTTGCAGCGAAAAAAAAAAGACGACGACAGAGAAGCGAGAAACAACACGAAACGGGAGCATAACTTAGCAGCTGATAGCAGGCCGGTTTGCAGCGACCGGGCCGGCTGACAAGAGCGCCAGCTCCTCGCCGCCGTGCCGCTGTTTATTTACGTAATGGTCGCTACATTTCATGGAAGGTTAAGCAGCTTAAACTGTTGACATTGAGATGATTTGATTTCTTCTGCTGCGTTCGGACGCGGTCCGCGGGGTGACGTTGCGTTGTGGTCGGTCTCGGTCCAGTGGTCAGTTATTTTAACGATACCGATGTATGTGCGGACTGTGTTTGCATACTCCGGAGTGGCTCCTGGGAGGAGAAGAATCGTTAATCATCAATTACGGCGCCGGGAAGGTTTCGGTTGTTGCCCGCAACGGGACTCTTAATAACTCTTAATTTGATTTTTCTGCGCTGCAGAGTAGCAACTGCAAGGTAGACGAACTGTAGCAGGGTAAATAATACTGCTTAAGGGCAGTGATTGTCCGGCTGGAGATTTCTCGATCTTCTGGGAAGGGCACGGCGCGGGATTAAGCTGTGCAGCAAGTAATTATAGATATTGTTGAAAGCACTGATAATGATATGAGCATATTCTCATTGAAAACATCGCTTATTCTGTAGATTGATTATTGAGAGAACCCTGAAGGCAGAAGTATACACTTCAACAACGTTTATAATAATTATTAGGAATAAATTGCTTTCCTATAACCTATAACTAATAGTTGCCGCTTTATGGGCTAGATGAGTGCTATAAAGATGTTAGTATATGCCATAAAGTGCCATAAAAACCTATCAACCTATAATAAACTGTTTATAGTGGCTACTCAACCTTACGATTCTTCAATATTCTTTGTTAGGGAGATCTTCTCTGATATATCTATGTGTTCCCTGACATGAGAATGTTTCAAAACTAAAGTAACAAACATAAAGATTCTTTATAGAGACATTTTCTATCCTTCTGAGGATGCCATCTTTGGGATACTTCACTGTTGGCTGGTAGTAGCCTATCAAACAGTGATATTCCATTCTGTCAGATATCTCTGATCAGACCAGCTATATCAGATATATTGTGAAATATATGTAGGAGGAACATCAGGCAATTATCACTTCAATGTGGCTTTTCAATCTGATTTATTATCCAAATTGTTAGAACAAACTATAAATAACAAAAACTTGTCCTTCCAAGGAGTAGGATCAAATCATTAGAATTCAAGTAACATTTTCCCCGTTTTTTTATTTCGCTTTGCAATCGGGTTATCTGAGCAATTCCTGAAAATCCCTGACATATTGTACACTTTGACCATAATAAGAGCTTAAAAGCTTTCCAATTATTACACACCGGTAGCCCCATTAACCGTTTCGCCTCCAGTAGTACCCATCGTCGAGTAGGGAACCCGACTGCGCCACCGGTTAACTTGTCGAGCTATTACATTGTATGAGCTATTGCACTTCGAATCTCGTCCCACCCATCGTTATCCTGCGCGCCTCTTCCGGGAGGCGGAAAAAGGACTCGCCACGCTACAATGTTGCAAAAGGGTCCTCCGTCGCTGCCGGTTGTCCGGACGGGGAAATTTAAATTACAAATTGCTCTCCGATCGTTTGTTGTGTTGTGGTTTTCGGTAGGAGCGCAAACGCCGTACGCCGCGGCGGGATGGACGGAAAGTGAATTCATGACAGAATCAGCAATTCAAACCACCCTGCAATTTCGATTGCTGGCAAGTGGACAACCACTTACGTACTGCGCTCGTGCGCTGCTCGCGACTCACGTAGCTGCCGAGGGTGCGTCCCAGGCTAGGTGCAGCAGGTTTCATCTAAAATTTTGATGTAATTTATTTAAGCTCCGGGCCTGGCTGCCAGTAAACTGCCTTCCCCACCGGGTTACATTGTTGCAGGCGGTGCAGAGTGACTGCAGTTTCGGATGGGTGTGCTACTTGGGGATGGGTAACGGAACCCGGGTTCGATTCGATCCAGAACTCTCCCACAAAACGCGAAGACATCTCGACGGCTTCAATTTTACGACAACGCACATCGGCGATCGTTAAATTAACCGTTCGGAAAAGGTCCCACCGGTACCGGCCGGGGGGGGGTGTTTCTGCATTATTGAATTAACCGACAGATACACGCTTCGAGTGGCGGAAAATAAAAACTGCAAACTGACAGCCGTTGCGCGTCGATTCCCGGACCGGGTGGCTCCATTTTCAATTAGATGGGAGAGACGGTTTGATTTTTTTTTCGCCTGCTTCCACCGCTTCACCGATCGTCGCACAAACGCTGACGGGAGTGCATTTGTTTCAATCAAGAAGTGCAATTTTATGTGATTGTCGTTCCCACCGTACGGGTTTTGCGATTTTGTTGCTATTTCTTCGCCACGCGGCGATGTTTTATTCATTACGATTCGGTTTCGAACCTTGGGCAGAGCTAAAACGAGCCCCCCCCCCCCCCCCCGTTACTCATACGCCCCGTCGGACGATGGTTGGGGCGCATCGCGGCCTTGGGCTTTATGGTGGATGATAAAGTGAAACCCCGTCATTACTGGAGTTTGATTTACAGCGCAGAATAGATATGGGGCCCCCATTACAATTATTGCATTTGTGCGGGGAGAATAAATATCTTCAAACGAATGAACTCTGGTCTTATGATATTTTTCCTTGTGCAGATTTTTAATCAGGTCCATTATAAGTGGTGTAGAAAGAAGTATACTTCAAATTTTGGAATTTCCAACTATTTTCCAACGTGGCAAACAGTTCAATGTCAAAGAAGATTTTTTAACATTTTTTACCTTGATACGCCTTTACTTAATTTAAAATCCTGTAAACCTGATTGTATATAGCAATATAAGATAGGATTGATAACTGTTCTGGAATAATTCGACTTTACTAGCTTCTTACAATATTACTTTGTCTATCCGTTTGACAATAGACACAGTTTTGACAGTTGTAAACTTCGCCCTCTACCGCATAAAGCTGGTACCAAGCTTTGGTGGATTTGATTTCTATGTTGTTTTTATATTTTATTCATGTTCTTTGTTAATTCTGTCTACCAGAGTATAGATAGTTCGATCATTATATCGTTACTATTTTTATTTTTTATCTTGTCTTAGTTTATTTACGATGTTACAGTATTCTTGAAGTTGAAGAAAACGTTTTGAAATAAATATGTTAATTAAATACGTTTAAATACATTTTTAACTTTGGCAAAAAAAAGAAATTTTAAAAACGATCCAAAATATCAAAATCAACAATTACGCTACCAATTTTAGTTCTCCCTTTGTCGGACATGTTTGGCAAGAAAACTTCGTGCTCAACGCTAGCTCGACGAAAAAAAACACACACAGACGAAACTGACGGTCAGTAAAATGGAATAAACTACGCTCCTGTGTGTCAGCCGCAGTTTGTGTTCCATATTCAAAATTTCAGCCAGCGTGTGCATTTTCCACACCGTCTCGGTAATAATTTTTGCTACGGAAAACTTTCCACATCCGAACAAATTCGCCCAAACAGCTGACGCACGAAGTTGCGCAACTCCGACATCGACCACCGCCCGGGGCTTTGTTTTATGAACTTTTTAAGCGTGTTTATTAAAAGTAAATTAAATTTTTCGCTTTCCATGTCACTGGGCGGGAGAAGTGGAAAAAGAGAAAAAGTTAACAACGCCACACGGACGGGAGGAGGCCGAGCCCGAGGAGACAAATCTAGACTCGTGCCAGACTGAAACATATGCCGCTGTGGCGCTGGCCGCTGGCATAGATAACTATCTACAAAATACCTCCCCGAGCAGGCGAGGCTCTCTCTCTCTCTCTCTCTCTCTCTCTCGTTCTCTCCCTCTAGGTGGCACAGCATAAAATATGGTGCAAACTTCGTCCCGCCGGGAATGTTTCGCTCATCGGTATCTTCTTTCCTATCGCTTTTTCCTCCCGGCCGGTCAGGAGCATACCGGCAGGAAAATGACCTCACCCCGTTCGATTGTTTGCAGTGGTGGGATTTATTTTCCGCTCGGGTCACGCCATGGGAAGGAATTTGGTTGTGTGTCATTTTTTAGTCGCTGAGCACAAAAGTTGTAGGCATTAGCCGACAACACTGGTAGCAGTTGCATTTTTTCCGACTCCGATTTTTTCGGAAGTCGGAGTTTCCCACTCGTGCGACAGGAAACAGATGCACTTGCACTAGTTCGGTTCGTGTTTTTGTTGCTCCGTTCCTGGGGATACCCGGCGCTAGAGAACGGAAGCTCGTGTGAAAGTTTCACACTGCGAGAATTCATTTGTTCGCTTATCGAGCTTTCGGGACCGTGTTGGTGGTTGAACGGGTTCTGCTCGGATGAAGTTGGGATGAATTAAGCTTCGCTTTTTGCTAAACTCTCCTCTTCAGGAGGACAATAATGAAGTGTCAAATTGGGAGAGCAAATAATAAAGTTATTTGATTTATCTCAAAGTACCTGTGAGTTCCGGATTATGGTCGATGCTCGTGTTGATGTTCGTGTTGCTCAGAATAAATGATTCATCTCACTTGCTGCTTTTCCAACAATTTTTTTATTTAAATTTTATTTTTTATTACAAAAATCTTACCATAAAGTTTTCAGATTCGGGTTTTTATACAAGAAAATCAAATGACATTTTATAAAAATGCTTCATTACTAGTAATTTATTGGAAAATTCAAATAAAACCTGTAATTTTTCACATAGTTGTCCACTATCTTCAGACGAGTTAACACCCGTTTGCCATATTACAACCACTTCGAGCTCATTCCAATACCAATCTCTAGAAGAAGATACTCGCAGCACAGAAAAAAAAAGTTTTCCCGGAAACAAAAACATCCCAATAAAATCAACACGAAAACTTCTCCACTCCAGCAGCGAGTTTTTGCGCCTGCAAATCCCCCGAGGCAAATTCTTCCATCATCGTTATCGGGCTGTGGTGCCGTGTGTCCTGAGACTGAAACCAAAACAACGCTTTCCGATCGATCGGATGCTCCGGGGCTGCCGCGCAAGGAAGCTATCGGATTGATTCGACACGAGTCCTTTAACGAGTCCTCCCGGCCTGACAGCGAGCGGATAATATACGACGCTCGTTACCGGCGCTCACATGGGTCTGCTGACTAGGAATAAGACTAAGAACAAGAGAGTCTTCGAGCAATCCGATTCCGTTCGTTCTTCCCTTGGAAGAAACAAAGACAGGGTTCTCCCTTTCGAAGCACCCGACGATGCCTTTCGCATTGTTTTCTGCGTCACGGAACAAACACGGTAAAAATGCTCGACTGAAGGATCAATCGAGCGCCGTCTGTACGTGTGTTGGTACCGAGCATATTCAGGGGACATAAATTTACCTTCAGGTGTAATTTGTCGCATGTGCGAAAAAGTGACAATCACAAGCACCAATTGCGAATCTGTTCCCCTACACGACTGCTTTCACTGTTTTGTGTCGCGTTCCTTCGGGTCATCCTTAAAGGCAGCTGGAGAGTAAATCCTTTCTGGCAGGTTCGAGACCTCGGTACCGTTTTGTATCCCAGATCTTTCCCCGTTTCCAGCAGCTAAGCCGGGAACGACCTTATGAGCACAATTAGATGAAAGAATCGAGCGCAAAAGGTAAAGTACGGTGAATGGCCTTTCTTCGGATGATTCAGGACGGTGCTCTTGTGATCCTTGGGCAGGGACCAGTCGTAGAAACGCATAAACACAACCGATGGCATATGTGTCACGGTCGATGAGTGCAATTTATTTGCGAATATTTTGAGGTTACACTTTATGGCTTTGAGAGGACGCGCTTTGTGTCGTGCGTAGAAGAATCGCAACTAAAAGAATAGGGTTTTCTTATGGTGCGATTTATGTGGATTTTTTCTCTGCCGCTCTTTGTTCCGGAGAGAACTTTTTGTTGTGGAAACACAATAGTTTCCGCAAAGAACGGCTCTTTGAGGTGCTATTTAAATATTGGAACGCGCTGCTGTATCCTTTTTCCTTTCCAGAGAGCGAGATTCGGAAGCAATTATCGTTACAAAGTGTACGATACGATCGCGGATGCGATGGTTGGGTAGCAACGAAAGGGAACTTATGAATGAAGATGAGAATATGGCAATGTAACTGAAATTCTACCTTTTGTGCTTTTGAAGGATGCGTACAGTTTTGAGTTCTTTAAGCTGAGAGATGACTCAAGCGATAACACAAAACATCGTAGAATGAATTATCATATTGAATCGAATAAAGATAGAAACTTCTATAAAATATAAGTTATAAATAAATATAAATATAAGCAGGTTTTCATATTTTTTAAAATGTTTTTTTCAGAATTTGATTGTTCTTTGATTTAATTTTTTAACAAAGAAGTCAACCAGATAGTAGTAGTATATTTTAATTATAATTGTTGGATCTCAATTTTCATTGATTTTTAAGTTCTAATGTTCAAGTTCTTATATGTGCGCTTTTAATTTCTTTTTTACAAATACTTTCATTAAAATATTATTTATGCCCAAATATATGAGAGTTTAGTATAAGTATCACATATACAACATTTTAAGGTTAAAAAAGATCAAAATTATTCCTTCACAGGACCAATTGAAAAGTACAACTTCTTCATTTAATAAATAATTTATGACAGTCATAAATTAACATGAACAATTTACCTCGGCAAATAAACACCAGGAAACGAATGATGCTTATGATATTCGAATGTAACATTTCGAATGGAATGTGCCCGTAAATTCACCCTTCTGTCAAAAATAAAACAGTTTATTAGTACCGACCAGACCAATTCCATCCTCGTATACGATCATATGGAAGTAGTTTGGACGAATCAGTAACAGAAAAAAGCAGAACAAAATCACATAAAAGAGAGATGAAACAAAATTAAATTAAACGGATGTCTGCATGTCTGCATGGGTGAAACGAGAGACCAAATAAAAAAAAAAGACGCACCGAGAATCACCGCAAAATGGCCAACGCAATGACGAGCCCGGAGCTTCATTTAAATTAATATCTCTTCGCACCGCCCGCTTTCATCTGCTTCATGTTGGCTCACGCGCGGCGCGGCGTACTGTTTACTCGATTCTTTCGGCCGCACCGTAATGGGGTGCTAGGGTAAGGATTTGTTCCATGCCGGCTCCTAACGCCTTACCCGTCTCGGGGTTAATATAAACCATCGCCCGCGAAAGGCAAAACAACAGAGCGAAATTTTAAAACCAAAAACGTGGCACAACTGCTTGTAGAATAAAACATGCCGAACATTTTATTCTTACCACACAGAATCCACCAGCGAAACGCGCTCCTCATACCAAGGTGGGTTGTTCTTTTTTATGAAAATGCAACACCCAGGCCACACACAAACCCCGATCTATCTTCACGAGCAAACAATAATCGTACAGCGCAATGAAACGGCCAGCAAGGAACCGAATGTGCATGCACCATGCGGCACACCAAACATAAATCCGTCTCACATGATCCGTGTCGCGCGTTCCGTGTGCTTCGTTGCGCGGTGCGAGCGGAACCGGCGAACCACGAACTGCAGCAAGTGACGGGAAATATTTATAGATCCTTCCCGCTGCGTGTGCGGTGCGTAAATATTTTTGGAAATTTATGAAAGGAAGCGCTGATCATTCTCATCATCGTCATCATCGTCGCCATCAGCGCCGTTACGGGGTTTCCTTTCCCTGCTGCATCGGTCGGTCGTATATTTTTATTTATTGCACGCGACGCAGGATGTTGCTAGTGGTGGTGTGATTGGTGGTGGTGGTGGTGGTGAAGGGCATCGTCAGTTGGTCCTCGTGCGATCTTCACTTCGATCAGTGATGTGTTGGTTGATGCCTGATGACAACCTCCGGGGGTGTTTTCGAAAGCATGGAACTAGGGAAAATCAGTCTTTACGTAACGACATATGAAATATAAATAGAAAATGTAAATAGAATTAGGGACTCAGCAATATCTCAGTATTTTAAACATTATTTCGAATTTAGATGCTTCCAGCGAGCCTCTAATTCATCCTAATAAACAGAAACAAACAAAATGTGTAGAATAGTCTGCTTGAATTATACTCAAAACTTTATTCACACTCAATCATTTCAAATCGGATCAGAATTGTGTATTAAACCACAAATCTCAACAACTTGCGGTTGGTAAAGCAACTTGTCATACACTACTCATAGTGACGAGCGTTCATCTGCTCCCATAAGATATTTGAGAGCGCCATCTGTGAGGAAAACAGGTGAAGTTTAGCTGTTGGCGGTGTTTTTTGTGTTCTATTTATTATTATTTCGAAGAAACTTTCTTACTTGACTTTAATACTTAAGTTCATTGGAGGAAAACCTTTCCAAAAATGAAATTAAAGGCAAATTTAACGAACGACTGAAAATCGGAATTGGAGTGTCTTGATAAATCTGCTCAAAGTCTTGATGAATCTGTTCAAAGGCATAAAATGTCACATAGAATGCAGATGACTTACGTCTGATTTTGACTTGACTTCAAGTCACCAGACTTCATCTGAATTTCAGATACTTTCTTATAAGGGGCTCATAAGGTAAGATTTATATTAACTTAACAATCTTTTCCATTGAACAAAGTCTTTGTACAATAACCTATTTACACATTGTTCTTCAATGTATTCAACAAATGAAAGCAGCGTTTCCTTCACCAAAAATCCTAATGAAACATTTCTTGGATTTCCCGCCCCACCAGCAAACTCATCCTGTGCCCCACCCATTCCAAACCCAACTCCCAGCGGATCTGAGGTTGCTGATAGCGTTCGGAATCCCCGCAGAAAAGCGAGATTGTGCGATTAATCAGCACGGGTATTCGGCATTCGAGGAAGGCTGCTATCAGTGCGCCGAGCAACAATAGCAGACAGGAGAAAAAGAAATCCTCATCAGGATAGCGGCGGCCACGATTCCACCTTTCCCAACAATAGCAACAGTGAATATGTTTCAGGTCACGTACGAACGATTTCAGGTGAATTAATGCGCCACGGGTATTCAAAGCGAAACGAACGAGCGAACGAAACGTACGCCTCTATCTGCCCGCCCGCTGGATAACATTTGTTTGAGGAATACATTTATAGACGAACAAAGACCAGCCCGGGTCCCGGGCTGGAAAACAACATCATTATACCGGGGAACCAAAGCGGGTGTGTGTGTGATAATTTAAAGAGAACCTCGATTAAGCTGCTGTTTTCCATATTTCGTTGGAAATCAAATCGGGAACGAGTTCTTGGAAGATCTGGAGTCTTCCCATCCTGGGAGACTAATCGGCAAATAAACAGTGATTATCATTCGAATCCCATTTTCTACGCATTCGATAAATCATTCCCCCTCGGGGGAGGGTTGAATCCCGAACCGACCGGGACCAAACTATCCAGCATCTTAATTCCGAGTTTTGATCAAAACTTTGCAAACAAATGAAGGATAACTTTCGTTTGATGTCGTACCCGGGAAGTTCCGGGAATGGCCGGAAGGATCTGCCGAAAAACGGTTTCGCCCGAAGTGGGTCGGATCGAATATTGAGTTATTAAGAAATGTTTTCCACACACTTTCCCAGCCCGGAAAGGGGAACCAAACCCGTCGGCGGAAGTTTGGGAGGTTCTCAGTTTGCCCAGTAATCATAGGGGTTTTTGTAAATTAGAATAATTTATCCCAAAAACCACCCATTTCCAGGGCGTATTAGGACGACCAGTTTTCAGACTGTGGAAAATGGGTCGAAACGCTGATCCTCATCAAGCACCAATTTGCTCGCTCGGTATCAATCGGCAGCGCAGTCGGGAGTTGAGAGTTTGTCGAGGGTAAAACTATCCGAAGAACGATTTATTCAACTTCCGTCCTCAGCCCCTCCACAGCTGGATCCAGGGGCAGCTTGTACTAATTAGAGCTCGCACCTCCATTCTTATGCTGATCAACGTCGCATTTCGAGAACATCGAGCGAACAGGGAAAAAGTGTTCCAACCAATAGTGCTGCGAATGAATTACACGCCACAGCGAGGTAGAGGAATAAATTAAATCGCATTACAGCTCACACATCTCGCATCTAATTATAATACATCGTTTCTTTCTCTCTCTCTCTCTCTCTCTCTCTCTCTCTCTCTCTCTCTCTCACTCATTTTTGGCGTATGAAGTTCATCCATCGGAACTCGAGGCAGCCCGTAGTCCACGGCCCGCAGCATTACAATGCATAGGACGGTTTGACGGATCAGCCCGTCACCCAACGCCTCCCCCACCTGCTCCGCGTACCCCATAACGTGCGTTAATTAATTTCCGTTTCACGCTGCACTTGCAGCACATTCTCGACCGCCGCGCCGCCATGTATTCAAATTTCCCTTTCTCCGCTGCACGACCCGGCGTAGGGCGGAGGGTTTTGTTTTGCCGCTGCCAAATAATTTGTCATGTGGAACGCACACCGAAAGCACACCGGGAGCCCCCGGCAGAAACGAACAGCTCAACGCATTAGCAGCTCCCTGGGAGTGTGAAAACGATGCTCGCGGCGTGCGCGGGTGTGTGTGCGTGGGGCAGAGCACGTAGTAGAATGCGCTTGAAACACCAACATGCGTCAACTCCCTCCCCCGTCGGCTGATCCGATCACAGCTGATCGATCGATCTGATATGATGCGAGAGTGGGCGGGAACGAACGCCGCCCACCGCCCATTCGTCAGGAGCAGAACGAAAAAGTCAGCCGGGTGAAGCGACATCGATCGCCCATTAGCATATGTTGGGCATGTTGTGCACATTCGTCTTCGAGCGTCACTAGCACACACACACGCACACAAACTAACGCAGCGCAGTCTTTCACTGGCTTTTTGTTTGTATGTTTTTATTGTGCATGTTAATTATACATTATTTTTTAATAATATGTTGTGCACATTCTCGCTGTTAGATGTGTGTTTCATAATTTACGACATTAACGACTCTTTTCCTTGGCTTTATGATAGTAATCGAGGATGTTTTATTAAAATTGCATTGGATTGGACATAGCTAAAGCCATTTTAAGTTCCTTCTCTATCTTTCATTTATTTATTTGTTCATTTATATTATCGGGTATATTATATATCGGTATTAAAAAAGAAAAAAATCACATAAAAGTCTTCATTTTAACAATGAAAGTTCAACAGCGAAATTGAAGAAAGGTAAAGTGAATAAATTTCATGGATCGATAAGTACTTTTTTCCATCAGAAAGCTCTAGAGAAGGCAATACAATATCAAAGGAAAATATTACATGTTGAAGAGTTAATATTATGTTTCTATAAAATTTGTGGATAAAAAACTATTAAAATTATAGAGGACTAGAAAGATGTAAACAAAATAATTAAATCTTCATAAAACTGCCATTTAATAATGGAAGAAAACATTTGATCTATAACTTTCATGGAAATCGATGTATACCACATGTAGAATCGCACAAATTCAATAATTTTTGGTATAATCTTCCCATCCAGCACAACTTAAAGACCTGCTTTCCTTCGTGCAGGACCCCGATCGTCAGCTGATTGGTTTAATTAAATGACGGACGCTAAACTTAGACTCAGGAGTCAGGCAAGCGCAGTGTTTGTTCTCCGCTACAATAATCCCAACGCATTCTCGCCGCGGACGGTGCTGTAACACGACCGTGCTGGTTAGCTGCACAGCCTCACATTCTCTTATCAGCCAACCGGTGCATTTGCTCGAACGCATCACACTCGCTTGCGCTCGAGATTGTGAAGCGTTTCCCGGTACCGGAGATTGAATTCCGAGCCCGGTAAAATAAACACCCCGGCATCCCGGTTTCCCAGAACGATGCGCCCGCGCTCGCTCACTCAGCCAGGCCATGTCGGTTATGTTGGTTATGTTGGTTATGTTGGTTTTCCGCTCCACCATCGAACGTTCCCCTCCGCGGGCGCGCGTTCAAACATCACGGGCATGGGAATCACATGGATATGTATGTTAGTATGTTTTGGAAAATGCAACGCGTGAAGCGAACCGTGGCCGCCCTTTCATCGTGTGAAACAATTGTCGTGTCCGGTCCCCCGGTGTCGTGTCCAAAGGTGTGTGTGTGTGTGTTTGTTTCACCAAACCAAACCGTAGCCGGCTTGGGTGCGAGAGACACGCATGGGTGACGCTGTTTGCATCCCGCACGGTGCGACAAACAACGCATCACAACGAAAGCCTCCACCAACTTCTCAGTCGCACATGCACACACACGTTACTCCCATTGGATCCGGCTGCAGTTGCAGTTGCAGTCGGCGCGAAAAAAAACCTATGGAAGATTCTCCACGGTTGAGAGTTTCGAGAAGTTTGCTAAGGTAAATTAGTCATAATTATGTGGAAAATGATTGTTTTAGCTGAAACTTCGCTAAGCAAGCGAACCCCTATCGATTTCGTATCGATCGAATTGATAAGATTTGATTGTATATGACCTCTACACTAAGACAAAGGTTTCATATGGTTTTCAAGAGAATGGTCCCATGTGGAGATTCCATGGTGTAATGGTTAGCACTTTGGACTCTGAATCCAACGATCCGAGTTCAAATCTCGGTGGAACCTGCGTTTTTATCGGCTGCTGTGGGATGTTACCAACGTTTTGTGGTTTGTCACGTTCATGTAAAGAGTACACTGAAAACTGTATAATAATGGATTAAGTAAGTAACATTTCACACAAATTCGTTTCAGAGATGGCAAGCTGTGCGGTTTTCCTCCCACAAAACAAACATAATAATTGAAATTTTCAGTAGTTTGTTATGGCTTATCGTTATTTTCTTCTAAACCTTCCATGTTTCCACCCTAACGTCGTTCGAAATGAAATTCATTTTGCACGCTTTTACTGCTCGTTCTTCTGTTTTTTTCGCTGTTCCATACAACATCAAACATTTCGTTTATTTATCGTAACGACAATGTTGCGCTGCTGCTGTCGTTAGTGCCGAAATTTGTCTGATGGGCGCTGATGGAGTGCTTCTACCTGGAGTGCTCTTTCCATTCCATGCGCTCGTGCATTCTGCCACGCCGGTACAGGGAATGCAAATGCATCTGACTATGGTTTCGCCACCTCGGCCGGGTTGCAGTTACAGAACCGAATTGCGCTGGATATGAGTGTGTGCAAGACCCCTTTTTTGATACAGATGAAGAACACACGGCGCGAGCGAAATGGAGGCCGAAAAGCTGTTAACGCTTGTCCTGCTTGTCCAAAAGGGGTGTTTGTTTTTTTCGTTTTTCGGTTCCTGGTTCCATATGCATAATTCTTTGTTCATGTTTCATGTTTCTTGTTCCGCTTTCATGCAGCGTTTTTTTGTCTGTAGACGTATTTTTGCAGTTGCTTTTAGTCAGTTTGTGTTGTACTTTTGACGGATGACAAAAAGAGGACTGAAACATTTTCACTGCAAAAAGTGTTCCTTGTTTTATTTTGAGGTGATGAAAGGTGGATAGAAAATGGTAGTTCTTGGCACATTCATTTCTGTTTATTTTTAGCTTTTGTTTTGCGATTTTTAGTTTTGCTCTCTTTTGAAGTAAATATTCATAAATTTACTTCAAACACTTCCAGAAAGTAGTTAGTTGTAAGGATCCAAAATTTCCATCATTTTATTATTTCGCTTACAAAAAATGGTAAACGGTATGCTTTACGCTTAATTTATCCATCTTTTTTCTCCATCCAACGTGTACAAACATAAAGGAAGCCAAAAAGCATCGCCCAAAGGAACAGAATACAAAAACACATCTCCACCGATGCATTTGCTTTTGGTGGAGCAACATGAAAACATGCGCCGATACATAAGCAAACACCCGAGTGGCGAGGCAGACACCGGATCATATGGCAAACCTGCCCACCGGTACTGCTTCACTGCCAAAAAACAAAAACCCAACCCCGATGCAAGGCATACGCGAAACTAAAAGCAAAAAGTACGACTAGAAACATGCTACACGTCCCGGAAACCTCGTTCGCTTGGTGGCCGGGTGGATGTTGAACATAATGAAATTTGTTTTCGTTCCTTCTCGATGTGTGTGTATGTATGTGTGTGTGTGTGTGTGTGTGTTGAGCGGTGAAGTTTATAGAATTTATCGAAAAAAGCAACAAAATATAATGCAAAAGAGCGAAGGGAAATGAAAATTGCTCGTTGGAGCAGACAGCGAAACGGGACAGAGGGTGCAAACTGTGCGCAATGTGTGCAATAACCGAATATTCTGGCGAGTTTTTTTTTGTGGCTGCGAGTGCACTGGTCATTCCGATGCACTTGTACGAACTGTTAATGCAACGGTAATTAGTCGGTTCTGCACATATAGGGTGCACACGTGTGTGTGTGTGTGTGTAGATAATGAACAAACTGCTGCAGCAGTAGCAACTGCAACGAACGACGACGACGATGATGATGTTTGTGCTCTTATCAACAGTTGATTGGGATCGGGAATTCGTACCCATGCAGGTGGGAAATTATTAGTTTTTTTTCTTCTCTCGTTCACGAGTACGCTCATTAGAATCGTTTCGACGAGCTAATTTATTTTATTTCCAACATGTTGCGACGCTGCCGGATGATTATTTACATATTTAAAACAGCGAAATTAGCTTCGAAATTCGCATACACGAAATAAAAACATTACCAACACACACCGAAACGGTTTGCCGCGAGTGACGTTTCCGTTGCCGTGGCAACGCGTTCGTCATCCGAAATAGCATCGGGCGGGGGCATGAAATGTGTGCTAACATCTCACCGCATCCCTGGGTGGGGGAAGGCTGGGTTTGCTTTCTTTTCAAAAATAGTTTGCTTTTCCGTTGCGGCACCGGGCGGCGAGTGAAAGGTGGGCCTCCCGGCCGAGAGTGGCTTTCTGCTTTGCGCTGATCGTGCACGTTTCGGTCCGTTGGCTGGCTGGCTGGCTAGGTGCTGTTTGCTCGGCTGTTGGCAGCTTTTCGGTAACGAATAGTCGCTCTTCAAGCGGGTTCCATGGTGTAATGGTTAGCACTTTGGACTCTGAATCCAACGATCCGAGTTCAAATCTCGGTGGAACCTACCCAGCGAGATTCCTTTTTTTAAGTAGCGGAATGGTTGCTTCTTGTGGTGTATTATAGTTTTGATTTACATTCTACACAGTTTTATCATCGCGTTTGGGATTTGGCGGAAAAGGCTCCGAACGACACGGAAAAAATGCACGCGGCTTTAATGCACGATTTTGGCACACTTTCTCTACAACATTCGCTTAAGTCGTCCATTAGTGTTTTTCAGAAAAACTTAGCTTTTCAGTAACACACGAGAATTATCTTCTCATTCTTTGTGTTGTGCCAATTTAAACGAAATATATGCTAAATAATTTCTGCAAAACTGTTTATTCATACGCATAGCAAGTCACACAAGAATAAGAGCTAAAGAGACATCAGTACTATACAACTTAAGGCAATTGTTTTCTATTAAAATCCTTAATGATTTCAATAAAAACATATCAGATCTTGGCAAAAACATGAAAGATACTGAAAATTGACTTTTTACACTATTTTTAATCCATTTTATTGTCCATTGGGAACAACTTACACGAAGGTTGAAAAATATAACGAAAAACTTATGTTTTTTTAAAATAAGTTAGTAATATTTTAATAAAATATGAATAAATATTGATTACGGTAACGAGTTCAAACATAAGTGATATGACTTTTTCCAATCCTTGATGTATTTTTCAAGAAGAAGAAGAAGAAGAGAGTATTTTTTATGTTTTTTTTTGTATTTTATCTGTTTACTGAGCAAATTTTAAGGCAAAAGGTTGATGGTTGATGCATGAATAGAAGTGTTTTCCCTCAAACTAACACGTAAAAATGACGGTAAAATTTAGATTAAGTGAAAATTGACCACTTTATATTCTATTAAATTGGAAAGTTACAGAAAATAAGTTCTTTGGGAGAATCAAAATTATTCCGTAGCCCCACCTAACCCTAACCAAACCATTAAATCCGGCACAGTGGTGCCATTATGCTGGCCGCTTCAATTGAGCCACATCACATATCATTAGCGGCCGTAACAGTGATTACAGTGGTTTCGTTGCCATTTCCACCCGATAGGCCCCCAACGGCCAAGCAGCAGCGTGCATCCGAAGTGCATCTCTGCCACGATACGGTCCTCAGCATACAATGTTCCGGCTTCGAAGTCCGTCGGGCAAGATACTTTGTATCTCGGCAGCCGCGCCGCTCTGCAGAAGAAAAATAACAGCCACGGACGTGACCAGCGCTCAAACATGAAACCCCTCCATTCCGGGCCGCGCGCAATTGGGAAACGTGCAGTGGGAAATGGAATCGTGTGGAAAATTTCGTTCCCCTCCCCCATTCGGTCGGGTGTTTTTGTTTCAATTCCACCACAGCCGTAATGGGCAGTGTCCAAACAGCCGAACCGATTATTTGCGCGCAGCATAATGACAATAATCGGCAAACAATAAATTATCGCAAATTACCGAACGCAGCGTGGGTCGTGGGTGAGATGTTGCTGAAACGGGTCGCCACGTAAAAAAAAACCTCCCACACTCGCGTACGCGCACGCAACACAATGCAGTCCTGCGCTATAATCAGTTACGCATGCATTTTTCGCTTTTGCGCCCGCCCGGGTAATCTAAAATGGGCCTAATTTTCATATAAAAACAATACCAATGGAAATGGAACTGGTCTGCTGCGCACATTAGTCCCGGCACATTTCTGGAACGTCATAAATTCATCTGTTACTGCAAAAAAGAACGCGAAAACCGGAAACGGGGCGCTTGGCAAAATCGGAAAAGCGCCGCGTTTGGAAAGGTTTCCGGTCGCCATTTATCACGCAGGCGTTCTGGAGGCCGTGTTGGCCGTGGACACCATCGTCGACCCTTTCGAGCGTCGGGTTCGAACCGATTCGATGGTCATAATTCATAATCCCGACGATTTCCGGCACCCGGCTAAAAGGAAACCCGCTGGTGCGCTGGTTCCGGTCGGAGGCATCCCGGTTCGGGATGCTGGCTGCGCCCAGGTCCAGCCTTTTCTTTGTGTTTGTGCGGATGCTGGGAAGGTGATGCCAGTGGGCGGTAGGGTTTTGTTTCTAAATCGCCGAACCATTTTTCGAAGGCGAAGTAAGCTTTAAGTGCTTTTCTTTCTTTACCACCTATGCAAGGTCGATTTGGGTATTACGATTCAATTAGATTAGAAATATGTAGTTTAATGTTTGAAAACATGCAAAAATGTGTCATCTTGAGCTTTTTTTCATTTCTACTTATTATTTCTTTAAATTTTCTTTATTTTTTGTTACATCCTTTGGAAGTTGTCATTCATAAGGTTTTTTTTGGATTGCTTTTTTATACAGTTTTACATAATTTTGTTGTTGTTTTATACCAATGATGTTTTCTGATATGTTCAATCTTATTCTTGTATCGTCGATTTCTTTTATTTTTATAGTTTCGCCTATATGTTGCACATCATGTAGATTTCTACATAAATACTCGCAGACTTTACTCATTTCCAAACAAACAAATCCAATTCAAACACCCTGATGGAGTTTCTATAAACCATTCTTAAAACGTTTCCAGCTCCTTCCTTCCAACAACTTTCTATTGAAGTTTGTCAGTTTGTCATCAGGACGAACATGGGCGAACAAGGAAACAATTCAATCCCCGATGCAGCACGGTTTCACGGCATTTGCATCATGCTGTGTGCATGCTGTAATGAATTCTCTCCATTCACTTCAAACCAGCAGGCGTCTCAGGCCGGGCGGAAAGTCGCCCGGACTCCGGAAATGAATATATTAGGCGCACGAGGGTCGGAAGAATCTCCCGTCGATCCGCTGCAAGCAACCTGCATAATCGAACCAACCCGTAGCGCACCACCGGGAGGCCGGTACGTGCGTAGGTGCAATAAAATTGGGAACCGATTCTATTCGCGTCCGTCACGAAAGCCCGTCGAACACGTTCGACGAGGAGACGATACACCTGGCCGCTCGCACCGTTGGCAGAAGGAAGAAAAGGACCTTCTGACACGGCAACAGCAGCAGCCGTTGCCCGATGGCAATTATCATATTTTCACAACACAACAGTCTTCGTTCGAAGGAAAATCGACGAAGAGAACAGCGCGAAGAACAAAAACCCATCCGAACAAATGGTTCCAACGAAAAACCATACACGCACGCCGACGTGCTGCCATTCCACCCGAAGGATGATGCCCGCCCGTTCGTCCTTTGATGTTTTGCCCGGCTGCAGGCGCCTCCCGGGCGGAACCAGATGATCCTAGAGCGACACGTCCTCCTGGCAGCTGAGTCCTGTGAGCGTGCGTATCAGCTGACGCACAGTCGCGCGAGCGCCCACTCTCCTGCGGTGCTATATCGACAGCTATTTAAAAATTAAAACCGATTTTCGACAGATGAACTGGAAATGGGCGCGCGAGGAGCAAGGACCCCGGGGACGGGCACCGGACGAGGGCAGGTTTGTAATTCATGATTATATCCGTGTATCGGGCGTTGGAAGATACACGATTGAGGGGTGTGGAATGCGTGCCGGATAGAGAAAAATAATGGAAATGATACAGTGACGGAAATAATAGTAGGGCCTACAACATCTGCTCGGAGCTGTTCTTCAAATGCCTAAAGCATCTCAATTTTATAGATAACTTTTCGAGATATAACAATAAATTGTTGCTTTATAACAATTTTTAATATTTTATTTGTTTATGGTATGGGACAATATTTTACAAATATTTCTAATTTAACATAAACTGTAGTGGGAATACTTAATTCAAGCTCTTAGCTGAATACCATGCAAACATTCGCATGTTTTTTTAGTTTATCTATGGTTACTTTTTTTTCTTTTAGCTTAGAGTTTCACTGATAGAAAATTCTTCAGGAAATGTTGTCTCCTGGTACAAGAATTCAAAATATTTCGAACTTTCCATAGATTCTTTAAAATGTACAAATACAATTGTATCAATATCCCTCACTGTGCTTTCTAAGCTTCATAATTCATGTCAAAAATTTCGGATAAATGATGCGAAAGAGTTGCAAGCCGCGTAGCGTTTGGAGAGATTTTTGAAAGGATACACGCATCCCGCCAACCAACACGAGGAAAGTCATCATCATCGTCGTCCAAACGCTTGGATATCCTGTCGTGTTACTTTCTTCCCTCGCGTCCTCTTTTCCATACGTTACAAGCGCGAACCGTCACGTGCGTCCATGCCCGACCGTGTGCGTTTGTGTGCGCCACAAACTGAACGACGGCTGTCCCTGGCGTGATGCAGAGAAGGACGAGAAGCGAGAAAAAAAATACACACGTCCAACGTTTAGGCTTGTTTTTGACTTCCGTGATGAATGGCGCACCGATGACTGGACGGGAAAAATGAGCGCGCTGAAATGGGGAAAAATACACCACTGGAAAGCTCTTCATAATTTAGATAATCGTACGAATTTGCTGCCCAACCGGAGCCTGCGTCGGGATGGAAACTTTTTTGATTTGATTTTTGAAGCGACCGCTCGCACACGGATACGTCGAGAGGGCAGCTAAACGATGTAGCCGTCGTTTTTTTCCGCTATTATAAACTAGCGGATGGCTCGATGGATGAATGGACGAAATGGATCCTTTTTTTGTTTGTTTGTTCGCTCACTGACGTTGTAATATCTCTCGCATTCCGCCCTACCGTACACTAGAGCGTTTTAGCGAAGAAAAAACGAAGTAGCAATAAAAAAAAGGAACAGCCCGTTATCCTGCCGGATTAGCGCCGAAACTGCTCAACACACTAAAATGCAGCCCGAACGCACTGGATGCTACATGAAAAGCCGCGTTTTGGTAGTGATTTTTTTTTTGCTCTCCTCGAGTTTGTTCTCCGCTGCACGATCCAAATCCATCAAAGCAGGCTCCATTGCGAACGGATTAAGTGAGCATCGCTTGGAAAACTAGCAAGGGAAAAAGGAAAGACTTGCTGCTCCAGCTGCTGCCATAACTACCGGCCGGAAATTGCAGCCCCACAGTGGAGGGAAAGTACGTAAAGACTTACTTACACTTTAGGAATTAAATGGGGAGGTAAAAAGGAGAAAAAACCAGCACGAACAAAAGTTCGCTTGGTGTCACGTTCGAACGCGTCCGGGCCGGGATTTCCATAAAGTGTTGCAGTTTTCGCACCGATGGGGTGCAAATAAGCTGGTGTGGAGGATTTCTTCATTGGCTTCCAGGAATGGGCCGAGTTATGTGCAAATTTGTTTGTGCTTCATCGATTTGGAAAGAGTTTTCTCAGCTATTATTGCTTCGAGCTAAGATCTTTGCATCATTTTGGAGACAAATAAACATATTTTCTTACATATGGAGTGAAAACTGTCTCCAAAGTTTATAAGCAGCTGTGAACAAGTGAACAATCGGTTCTTATATCATTTGTTTGTTTGTTTTGACCTTAGAGACAAATATTTAAAAATAACCGAAGTTGAAATAAAGTTAATGAACTACTTAAAACTAGTAGACAAGTTCCGAAATTGTGTGCCATAAAGCTTTGATGTTTATACAAATTAAACAACTTTGGATAACACTTTAAAAGTAAATGCCTTTTTAAGGAGATTAGTTGTTCTTGATATTTTCTTCAAAATTATTGTGCATTACTTCAATAACAAATAAGCCTGATTAATCCACGATGCAAGCGGTTTCTTCCAAATTTGCATTCTTTCATCAATTCTTAGCAACTCCTTCGCTTCTGCAATCGAAAACTAAACACTAAACCACTTCCGAGCTCTTCCCGGTCAAGCTTCCCCATTCGATTGATCACCGAACCCGTGTGGGTGAATAGTTGGAACCTGTAGGATGGAAATTTACTGGCCCACAATCACGCAATCACGCGCGCGCGCGCACACTCTGTAATAAACAGCCCCCCACCCATATCAACGCGGGATCCCAGCAGCGAAGGGATCGAAAAACGAGACCTCGAGAAAAAAATATGTTTTTATCTCCCAAAACAACAAAAACCGATTCGAAGGCGTAAACAAGCGGTTTTCGAACCAACACCAGCCCCACAAAAACAACCCCGGCCACGAACCAACGAGTGGGGGGGGGGGGGGGGGGATCACGAAGCCTCGCGGGAGTGAAGAAAACGATTGATTTGTTTGAAATATAAATTGTTGTGGAGTTGAGTGAATAACACGGGGCAGAAAAATACCGAAATAACAGAAAAAAAACACAAAAAAAACCCTCGAATCGAGTTCGATTCGGACAGTCGAAAATAACGCCCCGTTCATGTGCAACAACTGCGCTGCTGTTGCTGCGGGAGGAACCGGGGGTTGATGGGCAGGCTGGCAATGGATGCCAGTGGTTGTTTACGAGTTCTGCTTGCTGCAGATCGATCGGACCGTTTGGCCTTGCATTGGGTGGGTTTTTTTTTGTTACTTCAGGGTGGGATGAGATTTCAAGGGTTGTCAACATAACCGCCCGCTGTTGTTGGAGCATATTTTCCCGAACGGTGGCCGATGTGTTGAAAGTCACACCTTGGCATGCCTTCGGTAGCGATGGTCCTCCGTCTTCGGGACTCCTGGAATGTTTCTTAAAGAGGTGGAAAAGCAGGGGTGTTTGTTTTGTCCCCCTCCCCCTTTGTTCAACCTACTGGAAGTCCACCATGGAAACTTCCGCAGAAACCTCTGCCGCCCGATTACTCCTTCTTCGGCATTCCCGGCACGTCTCAGGTGGTGCTTATTTTGGCGGTGTAACGCTGGTGGGTGTCAGGTTCGTATTTCTCTCGCGATCTTATTGATAGATATGCCGGAGGTACAAAGGCCCGAAGGATAAAGACCACCAACATCGTTTCCATTTGGAATGCGTTATTTTTGGAGATAAATGGTGAGGAAGAGATGTAATGTTCACTGTTTGGGAGCAAAAATCTTGGCTTCTAGTTAAATGAGAAAAATTTACAGTAAAGTTTGGTCGCTACAAAATTTGAATCAGTTGGAAGAAAAGTTGGATGATTGGACTAACAACCCACATAATTATAATCAATTAGCAGTCAACGTACGGAAATTCGCGAAATGCTCTGCAAAAACGTTTAAGATTCCTAACGATGTTTCAGAAGAAAGATGAGTTTACAAACACCACGCCCAATTGACCTATATGAAGTACATACCTTTAGACTACATAGTGTGCATATCACAAATATGATCCAAAGATCCTCAATAAGTTATAATTATTCATGAGAACTGAATTAACTATCAACCATTGGACTAGAACAGATTCATTTGTATTTTGAGAGGCTTGACTTGATTGTAGTGCTTAGTTTTCTATGCAGATTGAAGTTGATTTAAAATTGAACATAAACATGCTTCGAACAATCCAGATAATCCTAAATGATTAACACTGTAAAGCACGTATCGTAATCAACTCGCCCCAGGTCACAGGCCTTTGATAATTATGGCACGATTGAAGCTGTTCCCACGATACCGAAACACATACCAGCACACCCGGCTTCGGAGACCGCTCCAGATGGTACGGAAATTTCCACGCTAATTCACGATAATTGACAACGAATCACGCCAGCAAACACGTCTCATTAGCATTAAACGCTTCCGTTCTTGGCCCATGGAAAACCCAACGTCCGAAGGGGTCACGTTCCGAAACCAAATCGGATTCCTATTGCCAGGTGCTCGGAAGAGGTTGTTTGTGCGCAAAAATAGTCACCGAAGTGATGCAACGTCCACGATTCACGCAGAAGTTTACATGAATCATCACCCCCATCAGAGGGAAGAGTCTTCAACGAAACCAGCTGTTTGTTTGAAGTTCGTGTGTGAAATAAATAGGGCGTGATGGAGAGTCGTCGAGCAAACTGACGGATTAGCACCATTGTGATAGTGCAACTTCCAGACTGAAAAACCAATTTCGTACCAGTTTTGAAGAGTGCTCCACTGGAAATAGCTGTCAGCTTGAGACACTTGCTACGTACGCCGCTCATCAGGCGGCCAGAGAAGGCAGCAAACGTCGAAGTATCTATTTTGAAGAGGAACTATCACCAACCGGATCAAAACCGAACGTGAGCGGGACGTGCGAGTCAGCACAGGCAAAAGTGTAACGAAAAATGTACGCTAATTAACGTTGGCAAGATGTCAACTCTCGATGGAGCGATCTCCACAGAGTTGCTTCCGCGGGCAGAAACGCATTTAGCGTAAACGCTCTCTCTGGGTGTGTGGGTGATTCGCAGATGGCAGAAGCAAACTCATACCCCCGTGGGCACCGTCGATCGGAGAGATATTTAAATGTTAAGCAGTCCGCTCGTATGCTCTTTATCTGCGGGGCTATTAATCAGATAATGAAACCCACGGAGGATTTCTTTATTCTTCCCCGAGTCGGCTATTTCGCTGTGGCTGGGAGCAACGAGCTGAAGGTTGATTTATTTTTGAGCAAATCGTTAAGATACGATCGAAACGTATCATAATCGGGGGTGAGTTCGAGATGATGATGGTTTCGACTTGCCTTATCGGGTTCACATATTAAGGATGACATGACTTGGCAATCTATTTTGAGGTTAGTTTAAATCCGAACATCTTAAATTCTTCACCTTTTTCACCCAATGGTCAATGTTCTAGCGAAATGTTTGGTTTATATTAGTACCATTGTTTCAATCATGTTTTAGCTCTAAATTGTTGATGATCCGAATCTACAAACTTATTGAGAAATAGGTTATTGTTGTGTTATTATCAAGTTATTAAACGTTAATGACACTTTTTTTAAGTTGTGCAACATGACTTTGATCTTGAGAGTTTCTGGTACTTCTTTTCCTGATTCCTCTGACTGATTCAGGCGATCAATTAACATCTAAAGATAAACTGCATCCCCTTTTTTTAGAAAACCGCTCTCTCACACACACGCCAGCAGGAGAACGTTAATTTCGGACACTAATGAACCATGTGCCGGCCCGATTCAACCGCGTATCCTGGCAGCACGTTCCTCCCCACCGACGGGTTGTAGGGCACAAAAAAAGAAAGTTGTGAAAAAATAAACTGCAACCAGCTTACGCAAAACGCCGCAACAGCGCACATCAAAAGAAAGGAGGAAACGTGTTCTACCATCTGGGTCTCTGCTCTCGAAGGAAACGAAGTGAGCAAGACACGAAAAAAAAGACACCGCATCACACCACATCGTCCGATGTGCAACGGCAGACGGAAAGCCGCCACTGCGCGTGTGATCTCATTAGTGCGGAAAATCTAATTATTTAGCCTGACTTGGGCGTCAGTGTGTGTGTTTGTGTGTCGGTGCGTTCTTCAAAGTGAACCGACGGCACACACACACAAACAAAATAGCACATTTACAGGCACGTTCCTGTGTTCTTTCTGGTCGGTAAAGTGTGTTTAGTGATCGATTTTAATTTGCCCGCAAACACAGTGGACAGCGTTGTGGTTAACAAACTGACACTTGGAGGCGGCTCCACCGAAATGTCAAACCGCTTTGTTCTCAAATGGGATTACCGAAACGGGTGGAACGATTAGTCTATCGCCGGAGAGTAATAAGATTAAACTATATCAGGATACTTGCACCGTTCGAGAAGGAACACCGGAAACAACGCATCCCGACCTTGGAAGAAATGTTCCGAAATGTTCTGAAGACACGACAGTCTCTCCCAGAGTGTTATTTTCACCTTCAAATTGGATTGTACGTCACACCGCCGGTGTAACATGAACCGCTGGGTTTTGTGTGTGGGAATGCGTTCGCCTTCTTTCGGGGACACGGAATCACCTGACGACACGCCCGGGCTGGTGGATGGCGTCACGTCGGGTTGGCAATTTATGCAATCGGGCCTATTTTTTCGCGTGCTGTCCGTTAATAGGTTCTAGAACGCTCCACCGAGACCGGGTCGGGGTTTTCCCTGAATCGACTGTCCATTTCGCTTCCTCAGTCAAAACAAAGTAAAAACTTCCTGAAGGCGTGTGTTTTAGTTTTTTGCTCACCTGCGTCAACTGCTCATAGCAACCACGCTCATGGCAACCACCGGATTGGAGGTCTGCTCGGCCCCGGTTGGAAATCGCGAAATCGAAGCAATTTTTATTCGTCGTAGCTCAGCTGTGTGGGGCTGAGACAGTTCTCGGAAGACACCAGTAAGCAGCGGAAGCACGTAAAAAGGGGGTGTGTAGGTGATTTTGTGCCGGGAAACCTTTTCGCTTTCTATGCGCCGGTTGTGGGAAGTGCGCGCCAGGTGCCAAATGCTGATGCAATATGCGAGAACTATTGCCGCACCGACTGGCTCAGCTGTTTCGATGCGACGTCTCTACCAACCTCGGTTACAAGCAGCGGTGCCGGTTGCCAAGTGAAACAATTTTTATTGTTTTTTTTTGTTTACCGCCGGCTTGTAGTTAGAAGATTTGCCCGAGCACCAAGCAGCCCTGCGGACCCACGGTGACCCTGAGACATCCCGTGTCGTCGCAAACCTTGCTAACCTTCAGACGCTCAGATCTTTCAGACAACGACGAATTGTGCATCCGATAGCAACACACCGCCGGACACGGACACGCGATCGCTCGCACGTACACACACGCGTCCGAAACCGGTCCTCCTGCACCAGATCGGTAGGGCTGCGCTCTAGGGCCCTGGTGGCGACCCTGAGCCCGTTGGCTTCCCGTTTCCCCCTGCGCCCGGGCACACAGGGTCAGCCGGACCCCTGGCGTCATCTTCTCGCCCGGCCACAGGTCCACCTTGACCATGAATCTCACTCCAGCACGCACACACACATAGTGGTTTTGCATCCGCACTGTTGACAATGTGTTGCCTTGCGCGAACATGTGTAGCTCCAGCCGCTGGATTGGATCCGGTGAGTCGAACTGATAAGGCTAACCCATATCCAGGTGGGCTGGGTTGTTGTTTAGCGCGCAGGGGAGCAATTAAACGCTGGATCAAGATCGCAGAAGGGATTTGATGGGTTTGGGAGGCAGCGGGTGGGTGGGGCCTTGTAGTAGAGGGTGGTTTGACCTACTTCTGCCTCTCAACGATCTATTGTCCATAGCAGTGTGCGCTTATGACAAGGATTCAAGTATTGTTTAAAGGTTTTCTTTCGAGTTGATATATCAAATCTTTGTTTGATTGAGGCATGACATTGTTATTGGTATGTAGCATATGATCTAGGGATATAGTTTTTGTGTTTCTAATTGCATATGTCCATTCAATATAAGCACTAAATGGCCATTCAACAGAGACATGATCCAATAACTTGATGGTCTCTTTATGTCACTAAACAAGAACAGACTATCTCAGTGCAATGGAGTCGAGAAATGTCTTAGAACTTCAATATTCTTTTTATCTAACACTGTAAGACTAACAAAAACTTAGTGACGCTTTAGCCTTTGGAATGTCTTGCACAGGATTTATTGGAAATTGAATCACATCTTAGGTGGTCTTTGTTTGATCAACTTGATTTCAATGGTCTATTAGTGCGTTTGTTGTTGATGACTTAGTATAAACAGTTGATAGAACATCGAAATATTTCCAACAGCAAAACCACAAACCAACGAAATGGGGTTATACGTACGTGAAGCCACTGTAGACATAGTAAAAACTTGAAAAATTTACATGGAATCATACTGTAACTGGATATGGCTTGCATACACCAATTTTATAATACTTTAAGTCGTTCTAACGATTCCGAAACAATGTTTAGTGGCAATCATTCTCCTCTCAACTTAAGTAACTATAATGTATGTTAAATTTAAACACCCCATGAACCATCCCCCACAGCGCCACGTCACGGCCATCAGCTGCTTCTGCAACGGACGGATGGTCAACCGGTCAACCGGCCGGCGATCGTGTCCGGCTTAGTCATCGTGTTTCGCCATTCTCCATGAAGCAACGATGTAAAAAAACTACAAACTGTTTGTCCAACAAAGTGATGGTGCTTTACCGTACTTCTTCTTCTTCATCTCCATCCCCCCAAACCGCGAGGAAACGGAAATTTTGACGGCAGCGAGGAGCGATGCGCCTCGCTAAACGCATCTGTGTCACTGCACCGTCAGCAGCGGCGTTGCCATGCGAATCGGAACGTGATCGTGCCACCTTCACGGTCACCTGATCCGGTTTCGCCAACCCTTTCCCGGTGTGGGTGACTAAGTCACGGAAAAGCAAAACAAAAAAAAAAGAAACGGGAAGATTATTTTTAAGGGACGGCACACCACACCTAATGCCCTATCAGCCCACCGGACAGGGTTGAGTTTGTGTGGCGCATGGACGAAGAAGCCCTAGAAGGCGTGTTTTCCGGGTGGGCGCGTTGGGTGGGCGCGTTGGTTGCGAAACGGAAAGCCATCGCGTGCCCTCCCCGTATCGATCGCGGGCCGCGACCGATCCGTCCTTCCTAGTTCGGACCGCCACGCGCCTCCAGCCTTTGAAGTGGTGCTGCTTAACACCTTGCACATTTTTTTGTTGCTGTTGCTGTTCTGTTGTGTTTGTTCGTCCTTCCACACTTTTGCTTGTTTGTGCAAAGAAAAGCGCTTGAGCGTTTGATTTTTGTCGTTTTTTTTTGCTGCTGCTACTGCTGTACCGTTCGGTTCAGGCTTCGGGGTGGTGCTCTTGTTTGTTTCTGCGCTGTTTTTTTTTGTGTTTTTGCTGCTGCCTTTTGAAGCCAACCCACCCGGTTAGGTGATCGGGGTGGCGTGTGTCTTTCGGCTCGAGTCGGCGTTCCCGGAATTGGAAATGTGCAGATCGATTGGGATTGGGCAGCTTTGTTTGTCGGATGGCTACGCGCCCGGTTAGCAATACAGGGGGTAGTTTTCGACAAAGCGGTGGCCCTTTTTCCCCCCATTTGCTTACGAATGGGTTGTGGAAACGGTTGCCATCTGCACGATGATTTAATTTCGTCAGTCTGGTGCACGAAAGTGTGCCTGTACTTTCATTTTATTAAAACCAAACGGCTTTATAAGCATAGTTAATTCATTAGTTAATGATTATTCGTTAAACTTAAATTGTATAAATTATCTTAACTACTGTGATATATTTATCAATTTTAAGAAAACACAATCATTTTTGGTATAAAAACGGAAAAAAAGTTCAGTTTTTTGCCTTTCATATTTATTTACTTTCAATTGTTCTTGCTTAATAATTCGTTTTTTCTGATTAACTTTAACATGTGTCGAAATGTACCATCGATCAAACATATTTCTTTTTTCGTTTGCCTAGTTGATGTTTAAAAATTCGTTTCAAGAAGTAAACATTAGTGTTTGACCATTGTTAGGGTGTTGTGAGAATGCCGAAAGTGCTAGATGTTCAATAAAAAAATGCAATATGCAAAAAACATCTGTTTTTCATTTAAGAAATTGAAACTAAGCTGAATTTCATTAACATGATGATAGCTTATTTAAGTAATAATAAATAAATAATGTATTCACATCTTTTAATAAATCAAATCAGCAGGAACATGTTGAACTAGACGACTTAAAGATGACTTTCATTACCTAATTTCTTGCATTGCTTAGTACGCATTTCTTCATAGGATCGTGTTTCATAGAGACTTCAAGGTCATTAAGACTTTACAGTAACATTAAATCACACAAACGACCAATAGTAAGCTTAACAACATTATAATCTATCTAGTTTACAGATGTACAATTATGCAACAAATTCGCATCAAAACGAGCTATCCTTCCGGATGCCCCATCCTCTCAACGCTTTGCAGCTAACTTCGGCAACAAACGAAATAGACAAAGCAGTACCTCTTCCCCGTTCCGAAAATCCCAAGACAATTCAAACCCTCTCCAATCACTCACCCCCCGGACAAATGGAAGAGACCAAATGTCGCCGGCAATTTGTCTCCCCGTACCACCCATCGTTTCAGCCCCCCCATCAAAGCGCGAACTCGCGAGAGGCCCTGGTCCCGAAAAAGTGCCGAAAGTTGTCGTGTTTTGTTCGAGAGCAATTTGCTGTGCTTTGCGCCTGATGAGACGCGAGCCCCTTATCTTATCGCCCAAACGAATGGTCCCCCAGCCCGGTTGACATGAGAAACGTTTCAAAAAGTGCTGCGTGCTTTGGGGTGCGCATGCGGACACGAGACGCGACTCAACTGGTACCTTTCTCCCCCTTTCGGAGTCTTGCTCGAAGCCAAAACAGCAACAACAAAAAAAGACGAAACGAACGTGTAATAATCCATCCGTCATACAAACAACTCGGTTCGATGCGAATCGAACCGACAGACGTGCAGTCGCGGTGCCCGAAAACAGTCCCAGCCATTCTGTCGGTCCCGGGGCCCTGAGTTGCTGATAACGATGGCCAACTCAACACACACACCCTGATAAGGCCCGCAAGCAGGGAACGCGCCCTTACGCGTATGAGTAAATAAACAAATAAATTGTACGACGCGCTCCACAAACTACTCGGTTTGATCATCCGACAGCCGTGATGGGCCCCGGGCCCGTTACATCATACCGTTCGCTGTGCAGAAACCAGGATGCAAACTGTGATCCGGGGTGTTTGAAATCCACCCCGTCCCAGCCGGTGCAAGATCTGTTGCTGTTGCTGTTGAGTGGAGAGTCACGTTCCGCAGCGTCTTCTTATCGTCCGCCCGGCTGCTGTTGGTTCTGCTCCGGGGGCACTGGCTGGCTTATCGCGTGCACTTATTCACTATCATCGGTCACCAACAACCAACGGCGGCAGCTCTGGGTTCCGGTCAGTGCCGTACGGGACAGAACGCGCGCGTACTTCCTGGGCAACCCTCCCATCCACACCCACGGTGAGGATGACCCCACGGTGCTAATGGAGCAATTCTTGCACGGTAATTAACCGCGGCAAGATTAGACGTTCGGTGATTCGACCGCCGAGCTACTAATGAGACATCTTACGAACGTTCTAGTCACACATTTGCTGCGCATGATTCATAATTATGCCCATTTTCTATCGTCCTCTGTTTAGATAAGGTTTCGTCAGGTTCTAATTTTCACCTACGCTGTCTTTATAAACAAAAAACAGCATGCAATGCATCATCTGGCGCCGTGGCTTAGTTGGTTAAAGCGCCTGTCTAGTAAACAGGAGATCGTGAGTTCGAATCTCGCCGGAGCCTGCATCCATTTCCTCCCTTTGTGCACTAGTTGCTAATGGCAAAGGATGTCTGGATAGAGTTTTTTTTGAAGAACTTTGTGTAGGGAGGATAACTTTCTGAACAATTCTTTTGATTACAAACATTGGACTACATTTATGACTATTATTATTACAGTGTACTGAGGTACTGTAGAGCGTCAACTCTAGCTCAAGTATTTTTTGAAAATACTTCTCCCACGTGCATTCAAGCAGCCGCGACAACAATACCCTTAATCAACCCAACAAAGCAAATATCGTCTAGACACCTCTAGCTACTAAATGACTTTTTATCGGCATTGAACCTCTCGTACAATTTCAAGTTTTCTGCAGCTGCATTGCAAACGATGAAAATGGTCCGTTAACCTGGACACACCTCTCGCAGCGCTAGCTTATCTTCCAACTGCATAATAGTCTACCGCACAAACAACCCACCCAGGTACCGCCTGAAAGTGCGCAACAACACAAAAAACGCCTCTATACCATGCTGTTGTAGTGTTTATTTAAATCAAATCTAAATATCAACTTACGACGACGAGACGCGGCAGACGCGGGACCACTAAAGAAGTAAGTCCGACGGTTTGTCCATCTGCACGTACCCTGCGTGGAATAAACTGACCAGCGCGGGTTCTTTTTTATCTAACAAACAAACTTCATGCCCAGCAACACTGGCGCGGTCCCTTATCAGCGTGTTTAGTTCGCGTTCGTCGCGCGTACACTCGCAAACAATGTGATCCTCTTTTTTTTTCTCGCCACTCGCGCCCGTTCTGGAACCGATTGTTTACGCTTCCCTCGGTGGTTCGCGTGAAGCTCGCCAACAATCAACAAACATCGGCTTTTATCGAGCAACCAGCACCACATGGACAGCTGTTAATGCGCCGTGTGTTTTTTTCTTCTCGCGCTGTACCATTTGCAAACGCGAAACGGGCATATATTTTGCATCGAAAGCGCAACGCTAAGCGCGGTCGGGTTGACGGTTCCACCCGGTCGTCGATTGCTGCAGCAATCGCCGCGCATCTTGCGATGATAAACTTCGCTGCTACAGCTGTCCGCGCAACGGCACGAGATATGCTTGCGAGAACGGTGGAGTGCCATCGGGTTACGCAAACGTCTGATTACAGCTTCATGGCATGGCAATAAGTGGAAGCGTTGTCTTTTTGTTCTGTCACAAACCGTACAAAAGGTCAGTGAGAATGAAATTTTTGCAACAATAAAAGAAGAGGTAGATAAAGTACCCGGTGGAAGTGATTATGCAAGCGTCAGTTTGCTCGGAATTTGCTTATCATTTCCGTAACACTTGTCGGCGAGGAGTACGAGCAATGGGATTCAAATTATGGGCATTCAAAGGTAATGATCATACGCTTTTTTGTTCTTTTACTTACAGCTTAGTAAATTATTTGCTTAAATCGTTCTTTTCTACTCGTCACTGACTAACCTCTGGTAAGAGGCTTCTAGATCCCTTTAAAGACCATTAAAAGACGACTCGTATTAATGAAGATTTTGGCTAAAGGTTTGTGTATTGGGATAAAAGTCCCGTCAGATGGCGTTTTCATAGCACCAAATGTACTTACAGATAAGTGCAGCAATATCTCAGTGTTTTGATTGTACAAACATCGTTAGATTAGTGTTCCAATAGATTCTGCTGCCATTTGTTCCAAAGAACCACATGATGTATTGTCAAGGGAATCAAGGGAAACAACTTTGATCCTCATTTGAAGGAAGTATTTTTTGGTTAAATTAGTGAATATTTAACATTTTGGAATTTTCAATAAATTACCTCATGGTTTTTTTTCCATAAACTATGTTATTCAGGAACACGTCTTTCACGTCAACAACCAGAAGGATATCAAGATATACATATCAACTTCAATCTTCCTTTCCACCGACGTTCTTAAAATGTACACTATGGACATTAGCGCCATCTGCTAGAAAAAGAACGAAGTAACAAGCTGTCCCACTCACCTGCATACGATATGAATCACTTTAAAAGCGATTTAAATCAATACACTACTCTCGACACTTTAACATTAAAGCTAAAATGAAGTTAGATATTTCTCTTACTCCTCTCTTGCCCATCGATCATAAATTCTGCAAACGATTACATCATCATCATCGTCATCATCATCATCATCATCATCGTCGGTATGGTTATCAACGAGTGGACTCAATCTAGCGAAGCTAAATACCATCCATCTCCGTCCGTCCGTCCGGAGCTCGGGCAGCGTGTGGTTCGGACAGCCGCTCCGGGGTGAGTTGCCACAATAGTTGCGATTTTACATTTCGCCAGCATACCGACGGCGTGCGCTGCAATATGTGGGCCCAATTTTCCGATCACTTTTCTCCCGGCCGTTTTCCCGGCCCTCGAAACCGTCGCCGGTAACCGCTTCGTTCGCAGTTCATTGGCTATGAAATATTCAGACCGATTTGCCGATGAACCGTGCATATCGCCCGGAATGCAGGCTCTGCCACCCAGACGGACTCCGAACCGGGCTGGCAACACACACACGCGCGTCAGACACATTACACTAGACGCTCCATTACACGTATCCGTTTTTGCCGCGTACGTGTGCCTGTCGGTGCGCGCCCCCCGAAGGATGGCAGGATACGATTTACTTCGAAAGTCATCCACATGATATGCGCTGTCAGCACCAGTCGCAGGCGGTGGACGAACGCATCGCGGAAAATCGTCCTTTCGGCGCCGATCGGTTCCCGCCCCGGCGCATCCCTGCACAGGATGTGTCGTTTATCAACCAGCATGGGCCGGAATATGGTCCCCGGGAATGGCGGATAATCATCCGACTAATGAAAACCCACCGAGGGGGGCTCCCGACTGGATCCGAGGGGCGTCGCAGGGCTTCGGCTGTCCCACAGCGGGCTATCCTGCTAGACGGCACGGGTGTTTGGATGCAGTAGCTGCTCAGACCGGGGCACAGTGTGGAACGCGACTATCGCCGGCAGCGAGAGAATTTGTCAGTTCACTTTAAAGTATGTAGATATTTTCTATATCTCCTACTACATAACATTATAGGCTTATTTTTCATGTTATTTATTTTTTCTCAATTTTTCTTGTTGTCAAAACAACCATCCAACACTGTCGTACTGCACCCTGTGCCCGAGATAAACAGTTTACAGGGACACCGAGAATTGTCGGATAAAAATTTGATGGGTGACTGAGCAAATCGTTAATTATTCAGCTGGAAATTGAAGTTCCATCAGCATTCACAGCCGAAGCGGGTGTCCTGTCGTGCGCCGGGCCCTGTCTCGTTCACTCCTGTTTCGCCCCCGTGTGCGCCGTCTCCGTCACCTTGTGCGGGACACATTATCTGCACAATATGACGGCTGACATCGAGCCAGCCAGCGAGCGGAAGCAGTAACGAGGTGGACAGCCGAAGCGAACGGTGCGTGGAAATATTGATGCTACAATCCAATCAACGTAAATTGAGCATAGTTTGCTGCCAGCCGGCTAAACCCGATACAGCGCACAGCGGCGGCAGCGGCGTGCACGGACGTTAGATTTTGATTACCCTGTCGGCGGTGGCGCAGTCGTCCTGACCGGCAAACGATGACAGATATTTCGGTATGTTTCATTTCGAAATTTTCCAATAATTAAATGACCGATCGGAGGCGATGGCCACGCGAGCGAGTGGAGTCGAATGCGGGTCGCCCAGTCGGACAGTGTGCGGTTTGGCGTTGCACACTGTCAGCGTGTCAGACAGGTACGCGTGTAGGACAGATAGGAGAATGCAGGATTGATTTTTAGACGAAACTTATCTTAATTTGTAGATAAGGGTTGTCTTACTAAAATATTGTTTTTAATCAAATATGTGGACTTCAACTAACAAGTATTTAGTTCGTTATGTTATCTTAAGATCTAGTTCTTGTTTATAGTATTTTTCATTTATTATCTTAAGATATTTTATTGCTTGTAACAGTTTTTGAGTAACAGAAAAGCTTGTAACAGATGAGCCAAAGAAACATCGAACATTATCAATTTTCAATATCTATGATAAATCATTTTCTTGGATAGAAGTATTTCACGTTGACGATCTGTTTTCCAAATAAAATGTTTGATTATTTGGATAACTTTCATCGCAATTGTGTCTTATTAGTTTCTGACCACCAGCTTGAACCATAATCCTCAAAACCCAACGACACGACTTCCGAACTCATATCCGTATCATCTTGATCCGTACCGTACTGAGGACCTCTTCCGGTGTACGGTACGTCCTCCATGCCAAAACTATCGACACTCGACACTGACGCACCTGCCGACGGCAGCTTTGATCCACAGGCAAACTAGGTTAACGGCGATTGGCACAGCGACGGGGTTCGCGTGCGTGGACCTTTTATTATTAAACGCCACCGATGCAGAGAGTGTGTGTGCCTCAAGATATCTGCAGTGCGTGACGCGCGTATTTCCCGGTGCGTCCTAGATCATGCGACGGCATTTGAGTTTGCGACGGGCAGTGGATTAGGACGTGTTCCTCTCGAGCGATCGATAAAATAAGTTTTAATGCACACGGCGGGCCTTAAAACAGGGATTACTTCTGTCGCTACCGGCACACTCCGCAGGATTTACCGATTATAAGGTAATTTTTCATCGTATCTCTTACTTTCGGGAAGTAAGATTAGATCTGCTTCGGAGACTCATTAGAAATAGCACTCTGCTTAGGGAAGATCCGTCCGGTATCAATCTGAAAGATTGGAGGGGATTTCATCTGGGTTGTCTATTCTCCCTGGTCCCCTCGAAGAGGCCGAACTCTTCGGGGAGAAAGGCGATCATTTTTCTAATTTTCTCACCCCCATCTCACCATCTCTCAGGGGTTGGGTTTTGTTATCCTAACGCTCTCTCTCTTTGATCGTTTTTTCGGCCGAACTCGGAGTGAATGATTACAACTTTATCTCACTCTCGGGCAGAGGGAAACAGATTGTGAACTTCCAAGTCGTTGCGGGTTTTTTTTCCTTTACGAGTTTTACTGAGGCTCGTTAAGAGCTCGTCCAGAACCTCGTCTGCATTCTAGCTCTGAAGGTGGAGGTTCCCGCCAGCCAGAATTCATCAAAACGTTACATCATGAAGGAAACGAAGAGTTCGTTTTATCTTCCCCACCGAAAAAGCCTCTTCCGATGGGGAGGGCTGTTAGAACGATAGTGCCCTTTTCGCTTCACTATCGTCCTTAGTTTGGCTTCCGATTCAGCTCGTTCTGAAAGTAGGCAAGGTTATAGATGGAAGAGAGAGAGCGTGCGTTCCAGCATCCCGCTTTTACCAGCAACAATCCATCAAAAACCATCCCCATTTTCCCGTTCGTCGGCTCCGTTCATCCACTGGCTGAAGTAACGAAGTAGTTGGATCTCTCGTCGCAACTCTCGTCGCTCCACCAACAACACAAGCTTCCCATCATTGGGTTCTTCATCATCATCATCATCATCCTCGTCGCCGTCAGGATCTCCCCGAAAAGGAAGAAATAGCAGGCCGTCCAAAGAACGCTGTTCCACGCTGTGCTGTCGGGCGTCTTATCTTTAATGGGTTTGCATCACCCTAAGCAGCGCTACCACTCTCCGCTTCCCGGGCAGAAAGTTTTCATTTACTGCAACAATTTTTTAGCAGCTTACAGTCGCAGTCAGATCGACGGTGGGGATTACGCGTGTTAGTGCAGAAGGTGGTTTCAGAAACAGAAAAGGCTGCACTTTTTGTACTGCAGCGAGCAACCGAGAATGCCTTCTGTTGTCTGCTTTGCATGGAAGGAAATGAAACCAAAAACAAACTAACAGATGCTCCACGGAGTTACTTTATAAACGATGCCGGTCGTGGTAGATATGGCAAGATATAGTGGAAGGAGTAGAATGCTCGTACATTGTTCTATTGCTTGGGATTCTGAAAGATGTTGTGGAGTGCCATTATGCTCTATTATTTATAGAAGAATATCCCTGTACCTTTAATGTTTGACAGGAGGAAAACATTAGTCTTATCCATATTTTCAGCAATATTGGAATTAATTACTAACTTCACAACAATGTTCCAATATTTTTAGTCAAAAAGACGTTACAAATTTATAGCCCTCTATTTGTTTTCTCCGTCTTACGAAGAAATCGTTTACTGACTCATGCAGTGAGCAACACTTGAACAAAATGTAAGAAAGTTAGGGTCTACTCCGCATACGTTTTATGATTAAACCATCATCCCATTAATATTGACAACCAGTTACTATTCACATTCTAACATTGAGCTGGACAATGTGCATTTGTCCGTGACGTGACTGACATTGAAATGGAAATACGTGTGATTCAATGCAAATGCTGCGGCCTAAGCTGCTGTAATTATATATCGGAAAATTTCCATCATTAATCCGTGGAAGCACAAATCCCTAAGACACAAAGCGCGCAACCCGAGTCGCAACATTCATTTCCCTATGCTGAAACAAAGGCATTCTCCTGCTGCAACTGCTCTAATTGTCTCCGCTGCTACAGATCCCATTGCTCTATGCGTTCTGCCATCATTATCCAATTGCACTATTCGATACTCCCATTCCTGCGCCCATCCCTCCCCGATCCGGGTACGAATTCGAAACGACGTACGTGCTGTTTTCTGCATTCCGGTAGTAATTTTCCATACGACCGCGCCGCATCAGCTGCTCGGGGAGTTGCGCTGCGCCCGGGCCAGACTGTGAGACGCCCCGGCGAACGCGTGTGTCCACGTGGCAAGCAGCTGATACCAACCCACCGACCCGATGAGATCATCGGCATCGGCTCATATGGCCATACTCCGCCCCCAACTCCCCCACAGAACCCCTTTTCCGATAATTGCTCCTCTCCGCCACGGCACACACGATCGAACGTAAGCTCGGGAGCGCACGATGGAGCTTAGAATCGTGATGGACCCGCGGGCGGGTCAATTATTTTTAATGACACACACACACACACACCCCGAAACCGCCACAATCCGCCGGCCCACGCGTGCTGGCCCGGTTGATGGATCGGAATCGTTGATCTAACCGTATGGAAGTTTTATGACCGATCGTTCTCGAACGGGTTCTACGTAAACGATCGGCTTTAAGGCATTTCAACCGCATTTGGTGCGTTTGTGCTTGTGTGTGAGGGGGTATGTGTTCCTTAAAAAAGTGAGAGCAAATAAAAGTAAGAGGAACGTGGGTGTGAGGATGAATCTTAAAATTTAATATTGTGCTTCGAGGCTTACGTAAGACTTACGTAAGACTTTTCAGAAGTAAACGATTAAAGCTACTAAAAAGGGTTTTATGGCTAAAAAATCTCTCAAACCGGAGACGTATAACAATTTGTGAAATGGTCAAATAATTCATAGACCATCAGTAGGAAAAATGAATTCGTAAAAAAAATCTAAACAATTTATAACTGAATAAAAAGTTGAACTAATAGGGATCAAGAGAATAGGAAATGAAAATAAGAAAACATTAAATTAATAAAGGAATTACAGAGCAGTCAACAATACAAAAGAATCATATGATTCCATCATTCGCTTCTTTCGTTTTTTATTCATTTAAGCTATCTCCTTTCCCAAGTATGATGAATAAATCGTGTTTGTTGAATTCATTTGGAGTTTGTTATTATGTAATAATTATTCTACTACTTTTGATTTTCTTTACGTCAGTTTTACTAGTTTCGATATTGTCTTAAACAATATTGTTTGTTTGCAATTGTTTATATCTATTCTAGAATTTTATCGCTTTATAACTGAAGTTACAAGAGCACTCTACATTCAACTTTTATTATGTATAACTTCTTTTTTTAACATTCTTTTGTGTTGATTTCTAGCTGTAATGCGACTACTAAACCAGAAATGGAACAGCAGAATCGTTAGCAATGCGATGTGTTTTATGACGTTACACTGTTTGCTGCTGTTGTCTTAAGCTTTAAACAAACATTTCTTCGTATTGTTTTATTTTTACACCCTAACCCCCTCTTAGCACGTTGAAACGTTCACTCCTGATCGACACCGTTGCCGGTGTATTATCGTCTCTTCTCGAAAAACCAACCCCGGAAAGCGAAACGTGCTCTCAACAGCTGATGGGTGGTCGTCCAACCCGTCTTGCCGTTCAGACGCTGTACGGCCGGCCGGGTTCCGCCAGAAGCTGCTGATCTAATTTTCGCAAATTTCACCCTTCACTAGGTCACCTCCTGCATCACCCCCGGACCTAGGCCTTCTCTTGCCCCCTCGTTCCCACCCCGGTTCCTTTCTTATGCTCGTGAACTCTCCGCCTCGCCCGTCTCGCTCGTGTGCATCACCCGGCTGCGCGTTTAGCCTCGGAACAGCTGTTTTGCGCTCGCGCCTTCCGTTACGATTGTGGGGCGATCTTCCATCCCCCCACGTTTCGGTTCCGCGTGCCCGCCTGCCTCTAATGCACACCCCTTATAATTAGCAACCCCTCACGTTTATTGGGGGTCACCCTCAGTCACACCTTTTGCTAGCTTCGCTTCACTCCCGCACCAAGAACGGAGTGAGCAGTGTCGCTGGAGGAGGAGGTGCTCTGGCTCCTCACACCACCCACCTCGCCCCACCCCAAACCCTTAACTGAATCGTGCCTGTATTGAAGTGCTTCTCTCTTTGTGTGCTCGCTGGGAGGGGGGAGTTGTTTTTGTCGCCTTGCGTCAATATTCCGTTTCATAACGCGACCGGCGGCGACCGAATGTCTAGTTTCTACACAGCCGGGGTGGGTGTGTTGCCTTCCCACCCCTAAGCCGCTCTACCACCCCCGTCTGCCGGCACAAAGTCACATTGCACCCATGTACTTCGCGCGTTCGACGTGTTTGGTGATCGGTTTTCGCGAAACGCACGTGCCGCAGAAAGAGATGGGAACAAGCACCACCAAACTCACCACTACCAGCGCACGTCTCACTGGGGCGCTTGGTGCTGCGCAAGCCACAGCGTACTTTGCGCACCGTAGCCGGCTCAAAGGGGGAGACACGGGTACGGCACGGAAAGGGTGAGATGAACCATTTAAGGGTGGCGCGTGTGAGTGTGCGTTGCGTCGATGCTTATGTGTGCGCACGACCTATGTACTGCAGCGCTTTGTGTGCGCGACAAAAAATGAAACGATAAATACGGCTCTTATGCCGTCGAGCGATGTGTCATTGGGCTTTATTGGAGCCCTCCCCGATTAGGTTCTCAAGTGCTAAAAGTTATACAACTCGCAATGTTTACTCGCTCACGAGAACGGGCACTCCCTTACGGCCAGCTGCTTGTTTATTTGAACAGCACTTTTATTACCGCGAGCAGACTTTAGAAGATTCTAGAGTTGAAAACACAAACGTTGCATCAGACACGGTTGAAGAGTTTAACGCGTTTATTATTTAAACAATGGTAGAAATTACTAGAAATATTTGTTTCTTTGCTTCTAGAATTACATCCAGCTAACGATTAATCTGTTGATTTTCTCCTGTAAAACTAAAGGTAGTTTCTAACACTCTCAAAGCAACAACAGCAAGTTAATGGCATTAAAGGATGAACAAGACATTGCCCGATCGCCATATTTCCTGTAAATGAAAAAAAGAACACTCCATTGCTGGATGAAGTTGTACTCTCTTTACAGAATATTGAAATAAAGCAATCAAATGATAATGCAAAACTATCGTTCTTTGTTTAATTTAACTAACTCGAAGTTTCCTGTGGCAAAGCAAAAGTGTCGTTTTTAATTTATGTTATCTAAAGTACCTTGTTTTTAATTATTGTCTCCCCTTTTGTTTCAATTCTAATCGCCTTTCCTGGGAAACGTTCTAAACCAAAACGTTATGCTTTCACTCGCCCACCTTCATCACCCTGCAAAGGGCACGTATCTGTTACGGTGTGTGTGTGTGTGTGTGTGTGTGTGTGTGTGTGTGGGTTTATTTTAATGCGAAAATTGCAATCGTAGTTAAATGGCAAACGCACGGGCCATCTTGCGCGCTTCCCCTTTGCAAAATGCTAATGCAGCCCGCATACGGTCCCGGTTGCAGTTCTACAATTATTTCGTTTGTTTCAAGGTTTCCACCGAGGTGTGTGTGAGTGTGACAATCGTACATTATTAACTACCCTTCGCCGCGGTACACCTCTCCGTTCGAGGGGGGGGGGGGGCGGGCGAAGCCGCGATTATTTCAATTAAGATCACTTTAATTAGTACAAGATTGCTAATAAATAAATTACACACGTGTACGTGCTGCCGCTGCCGCTTGGGTTGTTTCGAGCTACTCTGCTCCTCTCGGCTGCGTGGTGCGTTTTAGCAAAGCTAGCAGGAGCTTCTCTCGACGGCCGGGTTGGCCTTGACCACCACCAGCGGTGGTTGCGTCGGTGTACTGGTGCTCTAGCGGCCAGTCGTTCGGATTTCAATTGGATTGGATCATACGATACGCCGGCGTCGATATCGAGTGTTTTCCCCGCCAAGGTAATGGAAAATTTTAGGCTCCAACTATCTCGTGCGCTCGCTCTGCCCAACGGGGTTGCATCCATGACGCGATGGATGCAATCGAGCCTGGCCCACCGAGGCGCACAGAGCCGATACGGAGACGCCGGACAGCCGGACAAGTGCAGTTGGCTAGAGTTGGTCGATTGGATGGGATGGGTTGAGATGATGCAACATCGCCTCATCAGGCTGGCGGCAGTGGTCGGCAACCCTGAAATCTAGAAGAGTCAAGTGCTAACGGACTTAAATCTTGACTCATAGACTCTTGGTCTTGAGGTCAGACTATTAGGATAAAAAATGTCGTTTAATTTACTCTTGAACTTCTTGGCGAATCTATGAATTTCTTCCTAATCCAAAGCAATCCAATAAACTAATGGAATTAAAACTAAGCAAGAGTCCTGCTTTCGAAGTATTCAAGATTGCAATTTCAATTCCAAATTGTGTCACGTGTTTGTGACGAATGATCAATATACGAATAGCCCCACTAACGAAGACATAACGTAACACTTACGAAGTCGTGGTACTAGACTGATTGGCAGGTACATCATTTTTATGAGATCGTAGAATGTAGAAAATAGCCAGTTTTAAAAGATGTTTCTTAAATGAGCAGAAAACATTATATTGCCGACCCCTGAGCCTAGTGGAGACAGTATGCCCAGTCGTGTTTCGTTTGATCGTAACCAGCTGTTCGCAGGCTGATATCATCACCATTTTCTGATGCTGTTACGTTTGCATTGCATCTGGGGATTTTATTTATAATTCATTTCAAGTGAACCGAACTTGATTCAATTTAAAAGTGTTGTTTCGAACGTATTTTAAGAGACGCTAAAAACATTATAACATAAACACATACTGTCCACTCGAACAAAAGACATCCCAAGCGATCTAGTAGGCGGATCCGCGAAGTTCAACGATTTTTTAACGATTCTTCATTTGCAAATCTCGTCCCGGGCTCCACCCATCCGTGCCAGCCACCGTTCCGTTTTGTTTCATCCTACTGCTTTTTCCTCCACTTTTAGACGCGTTTGCCCACATGTCCTCCCAAACCACGACCCATCAATCATGCTGGCAAAATGGCAAAAAATAGCACCCGGGCGTCCGAATGTCTGCCAAGCGACAAACGACGGTCTCCGGTCCGGTCTTGTCTCGAAGGCGCGGTTTCGGCGGGCTGGGGGACCGGAACGAGCACATTATTCGCGTTTTTAGTTCACGCTCCTCCACGGGGCCGCCATTTGCGTCCCGAGTGCCCGCTCTCTGCGCGAAAGTTATATTTAAAAAAGTGAAGCAAGTGCAAAAGAGCGCGTGTCAAACGTGTGAGTGATGGTATGTTATTTTTTAATTCTTGCAGCGGGCTTTGTACGTGGTTGCTGTTCTCGTTTTTTTGTACGCTCGTGAAGATGCCGACCGTGTCAGCTGTGATTGAAGGTGAAAAGATGAATTATTTCGATGGGAGGATCGTGAGGAAGCGACCTTCGGGATTGCTCCTATTCAGTTGGAAGTTGATTTGAAAAGAGACAGAAGTTTATGTGGCATAGGAGATCATTTCATATTAATTACTGTTGTATCTAGCATGATTATTAAAGAATCATAAATCTATGGAGTCAAGAGTAAGCATCACAAAGAATATTGGTTAATTTTAGCTTTAGTAGACAGATCTTGCCAGAGTTTGTTATCTCAAGTATCTGGAAGATCCCCATACTTTTTTTTCCAATAACTATGGTACACATTCCTGTTCTACAAATACTCAACAAATAGTTTTTGTCAAGATTTTAGATAAAATTTACGATATCTAACCTCCAAACATTCGTCATCTGTCCACTGGACGTACTCCATCACATACTCACACGCTTCCAGTAGGTCACGCGTAAAACAGGCGAAACTACTCGTGAAGCGAACCGAAGCACAAAAAAAAGCAAATCGCCACACACAAGAACCGCATATCCATCAATCGTGGCGCTCGTGTTAGTATCAGCCTCAGGTTACATCCAACGGGAACCACAAACAACCCGGGCAAGGCGCGGCACGGAAAACACTTGTGTCTGTTGTTCGAAATTCAATCGTCGCACTCCACCACCGCAACCAGCCAGCCGGAGGAGTCACGTGTCCGGGCCGGGTTGATCTGATTCAAATTCGTGACGATCGTACGATGCGATCATGTATCTGCCGCGCGTGCAATATTCGCCCACCACATGCAGCTCCCGGGGCCAGGATCCTTCAGGGTTCGATAGCAAATCGTATGATTGATGATGCTCACGGCACGGTGCGAAAAGTGCCACAAGAGGTTTCTCCAAACATAACCACCTCGCACAAAAGGCACCCGACGTGTCGGGAGGAGCCACTCCTTAAATTGCAAAATCGCTGTCAGAGGACGCATCGAGCTTTCACCAGCGCTTGGGTAATCAACACCCTGCCGCACACGCATTAAAGCTCGATCATCACGTCATGACTGTCAGTTCGGGTGGCTAATGAAGGATTACATCCGGATCCGGGTGGTATGGGACTGCGGGTGGACGAGCTTCGATCGAGATCCCTGCGCTGTAAGTCGCAGAAATCGTTCAGCGCGAGAGAGGGAGAAAGGATGATGATAACGCTAATAATGATGATGGATGAGGGCCCTTCCTTCGGGGAGCCACGCTGTGCTGGCAGTCGTTTTAACGAAACGAAAGGAAGATGAATATTTATGCTTAATACAGTTTAAACGAACTTTTTCTCCGTTCATTGTTGTTTTCTTCAATTTGTTCGCTGCAGAAAAGAGGAATAAATGATTCGGAAGATTCATGCAGGACTAAAACAAAAACTTGCACGAGCTGCAAATGGTTCCAGTGGACGTAAAGCGGATGCAAATCTGTCATGCAGTCCGTGGAGGGTGTGTCCAAGATTTTAGCATACAAAAGGTACGTTGTTTCATATTCATGCTTACATTATTAAAAACTTCGTGATTTACCAGAGCTCCAACGACCGGATGTTTCATTATAGTTTAACACCAGACGACGACGCTTCGTGAAGTATTGGAGATGATTGTTTGGGGATTGTTGAAAGCATGAAAACCCCAAGTGGAACGAATAAGTCGCTCAACGAACATTCGACAACAGCATGGGGAGTTTAGATCGTGATGATAAGCGGCAATTAGATATGTATCAAAACTAACCTTTTCGAGAGGTACAAAACGAACTTAGCGATCCACTTAAGCGGAAAGATACTCCTTCTAGTCTTGAGATAGCAAATGATTGTGTTTAGTTTCATTTCGCTTTTAAATTATGAAGAAGATGTTCGTAATTTAGCGAATTTATTTAGCAAAAAAGTTCCTTGTCATATTAATAGCATTCTAGTAGACGTTTAAGATATCAATAACCTGATAATAAGTGTAAAGATGCCTTTTGTGATTATTAACTTGGAACCTCAGCTCCGATCATGTTTTTCTTGAATACTATATTACATATTTTAGTAATATATTTGAAAAAATGAACAATACTCAACGAAAATTGAACAATGTTTTAACGTGAATTCATTCATTGTGTAAAATTTTTAATTGTTGATAAGAATAAGGCAAAATATGCCATTTTATTTTACTTTTCTAACTAAAAAGAAAGCTGATAATATAAGAATACTGTCTGATGATAACGGATACTTATAATATAGCAAAGCAAAATTAGCAACTGAAGTAATTACCAGAGTACATGAATGTTGAAAAAACATAATTATTACATTGAAATGGAAACAATCGTTATAAAAAACACGAGCATTCGTTATAATTTTACCAAACCTTTCTTTTGTCTATATTTTCCAGCGATTCCTGCCCACCTGAATCCTGGAATAAGTTACCGTAAAGAATGAATAATGTATATAAAAAAAACTAAAAGCCTTTTAAAATGGTTCATTTCGAATGGTCCAAGCGAACGAGCGTTTTATATACGTTCGAAACAGTGAACTTTACTACCTGTCGCTCCATCAAAATGGGGCGAAAGGCAAATAACAGCTGGAAGCACCGAAACAGCATCGAACAACAAACAAAAAAAAACGCTCCTCATATGCAAATCATCATCGGGCTGCAATCATTCGGATTTATAATCGCTCAATCGTTTTACGACGCGCCACTCCAAAACCGGAGTGCGACCCTCGTTGGGTTTAACTCCCCCTTCGGAAAAGCATTCAAATCGAGTGTGTGTGTGTGTTTTTTTGTCAGTTTTGCGCTTTTATGATACGAGCGGTAATCAAAATGAAAGTTTACGAGCGTTACAGGAAACGGCCAACTCTCGCCCTGCCCCATTCTCGATTCGACAGTGGAAATGTGTGCAAAAAGCGAAAAACAAACGGGCCAAAAATGACTGATTACCGGCTTTGGGTTCGGTTTTTGTTCTCCCCCCGGGTGACCCGGTTTTTAATCTTCACCCGATGCATTTACGCTCACGCTCACGATGACAATTCAACGGCTCCCGGTTGTAAAAGGGGGGGTTTGGTGAGAGAAGAATTTGTTTTCCGTTCACCATTACGTTTATTGTGTTTATGCCCTTTTATAGCCGCAGCAAAAGGTGCATAATACACGTCGGAACGTACAATTAGAGGCAGTTTTCTTTTGTGCGACTCGCTTCAAGTGCCTGTCACTGTCCGGATCGCTCATCTTTCGGGGTCTCGCACCTTCACGCTCTGCCCATTATCTCAAACCCCCGCAAAGCATTAGAACCTCGTTTCCAATAAACGCCGGAAACATTTGTGCCGCAAAGTGCAACGTGCAGCAGCCGGCGGGTGCATTGTTCTGGTCGCTCGTTCGCGAAACTAAAAAAACTCCTTTGCTTCGTGTTTGTCATTTGTTCGCGTCACATAATGGTCGGCTCGGTGGATCGAGCGAAAATTGGCATTACACAAAAAACAAGCTACTGCAACCTCTCCGTCCCACGCATGCACACGGATCGTTAACTTAATTAATATGCATTTAGAGAGAAATTACACACCGCGGACCCGACTGTTGTCCCCTGTCATTATCGTCAGTCCGGTAGGCCGGTACGGCATCGGACAAATAAATCCTGCGTGCGAAGGAAGCACCATCTTCACCCTAGAAAACGCAAAACTCACCGCAGAACGTGAATATTGCAAACGAACAGCTGTTTGCACGGTTGGACAGAACCTGAAGCGAAAAGACTTGGCCTAGAAAGAGTGCTTCCTTCGTTCGTTGGCCCGCCCGGTCGTGCCGTCTGGCAATCAGCTGGTACTTGCTATAATTTCGCTAAGCCGCACAACCTCCGATGAGAATTAAGTGCGAATGTTGGTGATAGGTGGGAGAGGTGGTACGAGAAGAAACGCTGAAGGAGCGGATAACCGCGACGCAGCAGAAAGTGTCGAACCACATCTAACGATTCAATAAGATTACAAATAATCTGCCACAAATTGCCATTTGTATTAGAAAATGCCTAAGCCAAATGTATGCCTCTTTCTATTTCTCTGTATTTCTCTGAATTATATAGAATATTTGGATATCTTTATTTTATAGAATATAAAAAAGACAAAAGAAAGAATAAAACATATTCTTAAAATGGAAGAAAAATAAAAAATAATGCAAATATGTCTATGAAGTCTAATTTTATGTTATTCTATTTTATCCTGGTCCTGCATTGTGCAATTAACAAATCTAACTAAAAGAATAAGATAAGTAAATATAGAGGACAAGTCTAAGATACATCGCTCTTTTAATTTTTATTTTCTAATTATGGATTAAAGTTGAACCGAAAGAACACATATTTAAAATCATTAAAATAGTCATTAAAATGTTCATCAACTTTGTAAGTTTTATCTGGATTTTTATGTGAAAAATACTGCAAAAATGTTATCCTTCATTTGATTAGAGTTTTCGATCTAGTTTCCTCTCAACTTTTCTAAAGAAGGCGTAAAAAGTATAATTATAACAGCAGAGAGAAGTTATTAGCAATTGTAACGTCGAAAGAAGTTAAAAAATACAAAAATCACACTAAAATAATATTACATCTAATAATAAATAAAAATTTAGCCAACAAGAAATTATTACGATCTATAGAATATTTTTTTCTTCTTAACAATACTCAGTGTTGAATATTTAAAAAAATATCATCTCTCTCAGTTCGACACCTTTGCAAGAGGACCGCCTAGAATGCCATTCTTCTGGAAGCTTCTGCAACCTGGCCCGCTGGAAGATTGTAGGTTGAAAGTCGAATCAGAAGGAATTAAATTTTTAAAACACAAAACCCACCCACACTCACACCCCCACCACCCACCAACAGAGGGAAAACTAATCTTTACTCTTCCCACTACTTCAACCCGCCACCAGTTCCACATTGAAATCAATTTGAATTTTCCGACCCAGACACCTCGAACGAGGCGAGTCACCGTACAGCAACAGCACACTGTTGCTAAGGCCCCCTCGGGTGCCCACCGGCACCGGGCGGAGGCCGGCGTAGCGAAAAGAGGTGTGCAATTTGAAAAGCCGGCTTAGACAATTCACTCCACAACGGTACGCCGGGGCGCAGGTAGGCCGCGAAGTAGGCTATGGAGGCGCGGAATGGAAACAATGGAAGAAAATGGGAGGCTCGGATGCGATGCGAGCAAGAAGCTCCAACACGCACACACACACGTGGGGTGAAGCGAAACAGCGAAACAGTTTTTCCAACAGGGTGGCTCCATAAACACAACCGGAAGAGAGAGAGAGCAAGAGGAGAAGGGAGAATAGCAAAATTGCAATAGCACACAATCAACAAAATACACCCCCTCAGTATACACACACACACGCGCGCTCGCGCGGCTACAAACATAGACACAATATCATTGTTGCGGGCCACAACATCTGGTCCGGCAAAGGTCTGTTCCGAGCGAGGGATGGGACCCAAGGGGGTGCAGGTGGGTATAGGAGGGGGAAGCGAATCGTCTTTTGCTCAATTTACTCACCCTCCCCACCCCGTTCCGTCCACCGGCTCACCAAAGGGAGTGAGTTGAAGGTGAGTGAGTGGAAAAGGGAAAGGCTCAGCTGATGATGATGCCGGGCTTTGGAGCCGGGTTCCCCCTGGCTCTTCACTTTTGCCAGGTATGAAATGAAGAGAGAGAGAGAAAAAAAAGCAACACCGACTGAAGGTTTGGTTGAGGAGGGAACGGAAAGGGGGAAAATCATACGAGCGTGGGGTCATGTCGCTTTAGTGGAGAGCCGAGAGTGCCGAACGAGACGTGGAAAACACACATAGACAAGCCGGCCACACGGGGTGGGGTTGGGTGTGATGTTGGGCTTCTCTTCGCTCGCTCCCACCCCACACCCGGATTCAGGTGGGCTTGTAGTTTCTGCACAGCTATCGGGCGCTGCTTTCCGGCACTGTTGCTAGGCGGACGACTACGGCTGATGATGATGATAGTGAAAAACGCACGAGAAGGTGAAAAACAGCTGATGGATGGACTAGGTGTGTGTGAGTGAGAGACGCAGCAGCTTTATGTTTGAGTGGTACGACGAGTAGCAAAAAGCAGGTCGTGAAAAAGGTAGAAACGGTTCTAACATCTTTCTTTACATCCGGTTTTTGTTTGCTTAATCGTGAAAGTTTAATAAAGATGAAACATTACATAAATAAACCCACTTCTGGCAGTGTGTTAAACGAGATAAAAATTGATGAGAAAGAAAACAAAACAGTAGCAAACGAATGACAAAAGTACAAAAAGCAAAAGTTGCATTTTGTATCTACTTTTGTTTGTATTTTTAACGTGTTGTCATTGTCGTGTATGGAACTGTCAATGCTTAGCATTGTCCAACCTGGTGTGACATCGAGTTTTAATGTTGTCAGTCTAACTGTCATTCTATTATTACTTCTACTGCGCGACGAGACTGAACCACGTTATTCCTACTTATTCGTATTTCGATCACGGCTAATTATTAATAAAGAACTATAATACAGAACAGTCATTCTTTACCGTTTTGTTTTAGAATTTCACACTATTTATTGTTGTTGTACCACTTGATTCTAATCATTAGTTTCTTCTAGTTTTATGGAGGTATATTTTTCATCGTGTAGTGCTATTTCCGTATAGCAATTGTTTTATTGCCGTTTCTCTTATTTTTATATTTCGATTTTTTACTCGTTTTTATTAAATTTAACATGTTTGTAATACATTTATTGTACATTTTTTCCCAGTTGTAAAAAATTCTTATCATTTTATTAAATTTTTATGACTATTCTATTTAGTTCAAGAATTTTTCATTGATTGTTGTTTATTTTCAGTTTAAGATTGCTTCAGGTATTGTTTACTAATTGTTAAGATTAGATAAGATTTATTAGATTTTAATTGTTGTACAGTTTATTAATTTTACTGTTAATTCAAAACTGATCTTAACTAAATTTTAGGTGCAATATTGTAGTTTTGTAACAATATTAATTACTTTGAAGAATTCGACAAGAATCTATCATGGTAGAGCTCTGTGTCAATTTATGATATAAGATTTTATTATAAAATTACAAGGGCTACTGAAAGGCTTTTAAATGCTCTTTCAGTAGCGCTTTCAACTTGCCCTTCTCCATTCGTTGCACCCTGCGATGTGTCCCTTGACCGATGTTCTACAGCTACTAATCAATGATGCATCGACGACAGCACCAGCTGCGCATCGGTGCACTAGTTTTATGTTCAATGTTACTACATTTCATTACGCTGATTGCAATACTTGCGCTTGTAGTGAGGAGGATTGCACAAAACTTGCTCATATCGGTCACCGGTTAGCCGGTCGGAGCTGTTTCAAGCATCCCGGGCTGCATCCGTGTACATGCACCAAACACGCACACACTCGAGCGCCGCACGAACGAGGGAGCGGAGAAACAATCGATGCTAAATTATTCACACCCACCCAGCGAGAAGAAGAAGAAACGCGGGCCCGGGTCCGATCGATATCTCGCTGCACGGTGGTTTTGGCCTACAAAATGCAAACTTCACCGCCAGCTGGCCCCGGCCGCGCCAGCAATCAGAACGGTGGAAATAAAATCAAACGGATCCGAACGGTTCGCTCCCTCTCAAGATGTCCTCCTTTTCGCCCCTCCCCCCCCCCCTCCCACACCGCTCCACCTTGGGCATCTTGGGCACGTCGGGTTGTCAAAAGTGTCGTCAGCCTATCACTTTTATGTCGTGTTACGCGTGACGTGCCCGCCGGCGGCCTACATGGCCGCCCGTCTTCTGACGTCGACACTCGGAGGCTCGCTTGCTCGGGCTCACGGGGCCCGCTGTCATCGCGGGTCATCGACACCGAATGGCCGCAGCTATGGCGTGTGTGTGTGTGTCGGTGTGGCCTCCGGGGAGAGGGTTGTCTCCTCATGCCTAGACTAGCCCGTTTCTGTGCGGCGTGAAACCCCATACAGTTGCACGCCGCGGCCGTTGCGCTGGGTGAGTGAATTTAAATAAAGTTTAGGAAAACAGCACGAGCCGTTACGACACGCGTTGTTAGGAGATGGGAGGGGTAGCGAGGGGGAGGAAAGGGGTAGGGAGGCTGGGTGAGGAGGCCTCACCACACATTGTAGTGTGTGCAAGAGATAAAGAAGAAAAAAGTATGTTGCTACCTATGCCTAATGCAGATAGAAGTGAACCATCATGCTTCGGAAAAATGGCTTTAGCGGCCTTTATTTCAACTCGCTGTTCGGTGCGTTAACGATGTGCTACGGTTCATATAATTGTACCCTTCTTTTGTAGCGACTATGAACACATTTACCATCATTTTATCGTTTTCAAGATCATTATTTTGTTGCTGATTGTTAATTTTAGAACAAATAAAAAAATTCAACGATTTATAGCCTAATGTCGCTAAGTCCCTCCAACTTATTTTTATTTTCGATAAATTGTTAAACACTTGTAACCATTCATTTGTTTTCTAAATTGTCCGGAAGATGTTTGTTGCATAATGTTAATAAGTTTAATAATGTTATATCCCAAAGTTATCCCTAGTGTTTCTTTAAATAAATTCATATCATTTTAGCAAATATTCACAAGAACGCTTAGGAAAAATGGTTTTGATCAGCATTTAAGCAGATAAGGAATTTATGATCTATAATATCTCAATCAATACAACGAAAAGGATACTTAAAAACATTTAAAATAAATCTGTGAAATAAAATATTCGCTATGTTTGATTTCAGATCTTTGTATAGGATATTCTAGTGTGTATTCCATAGAACCCTGTGAATATAGACATTTTCTTTATATGTAGAGGTCTGTGCGACGATTTTCCTGTTTTTTCTTTCGTTGATATTGTGTGTACTCCATGTAAGTCTCTTAAGATGATAATTCAACAAGACTTATAATTTGTCTTGTGTTAAAATCAACAATATAATTTATATGTTTTCTAACGCAGTCTTTCGTTAACGAAACTCTTCCATAGCCTCACGAAGTTCACAAGGATGTCTTTCTACTATTAAGCCACAATCAAGCTTTCTTTCGAAATTTTCGCTTGATGCAGTCTTTGCCGAGCAGAAGAATAGTGGAACATGGAGATGATCTTCTCCTCTTTCACACCAGCATCATCAGCTGGAAAGACTGTAAAGCGGCGCACGAGACAACGACACGCACCGACAATTGCATCACCATATCCGGGACACTTTCTACACGCCAGTCTTCTTCAGGTCCCAATCCCTCTCCACCTTACCACCCCCAAATCCCCCTCCCACCCACCCAAACCAAAAGCGGCCCAACAATCAGCTGACCTCTCGCTGTCGCTTCGGGTAACAATGTGGCACGAAACGCTTGGCTGTGCTGCTGCTGCTGCTGCGTTTCAAACCGAGCCCCGCCCCCCCTCCCCCCACTCCCTTATTCCCACCCCCTCCCCCTGCAGCTCCAGCGCATCGCAACAACGGAATCAATTATTCAACTCGCAGCGCTCGGTAATTTAGCGAAAAGTGTACGAACATGAGGATTTGTGTACCGGCTGCGTGCGCCACACGCCACACACTCTGCTCCACACCGGCCGGCTTCATCGGAAACATCACCCCCACCACGAAAACAGCCCTCCAACGGGGGGAGGCAAACGAAACCGAAACCGACCGACCGACCGACCGACAGACCGGCCGGCCGGCTGGCCGGTCGAATCACCCCGAAAGTGGCCGCGGGGAAATCGAGGCCATTGAACCGTGGCCAAGAGAGAAAAAAGTGCTTTTTTGTGTGCTGCAGCTTCGCTCGGTACTTTCCACACGACCGGACCGTCTTTTCTTCCCCTTGGGGTCACATCGCTTGAAGGTACGATGGGCAGGGACATGGAAAGTGTATGTTATTGTGACTAAATTAAAGCTCAACGTCACTTAAGTAGAATAAAATGAAGTCTATAGAAAATATAAATGAATATATTCTTGAATTTACATTAGATTCATTGGAAAGAGATTCAAAAAATATAAAAGATGTTTAATTACTGTTCACCAAACCCAAAAACCTTTTCGTTATTATAGTTAATTATAATTTTGATTAGAAGCGAAAAAAGTCAAGTAAAAATTAAAGAATAAAAAAACGATAATATCAAACAAAACAAAACATTAATAAGGAAGACAAGAAATCTTGAAAGAGTATGAACGAAGATAAACTATCAGTATAGAGGAAAAGAAAACCAAAACATAAACAAAACAAATGAGAAACAGAGAAGAAAGTCAAAAGAAAAAGTCTACAAAATAAGCTAAAGTAGACTAAAGCACAAAGAATAGATAAAATATCACAAGCAAGAGCGGTACTTCACAACAAAATGAACAAAGCAACAAACGATCGTTGCATAAGTTGTGCCCTTCTGTCAAAAACTTTCGACACCTACATGAAAGCAAAAGTAAAGCGGGTTGGATGCGCATCAATCTGATTTCCGCTCGACATTCGCCTCTTCCTGCAGTTTGCTGTGCAAAAAGAAACAAAACCCCCGTACAGTATGTCGGGTCGGTTTCGAAATGAAGTGCAAAAGTCCAGCCAAATCATCATCTTCATCAGCACCAGTCGGGACTATGTGTGTGTGTGTGTGTGTGTGTGTGTACTTTTTTAGTTCATTTCCCGGTGTCTCGGTTTGTTTTTTCGTTTGGAAGCGTTCCCGGCGGTCGGAAGCTGACCCCGAATGGGGAAAACAGCAAGTGGGAGAGAGAGAGAGAGAGAGATGTCGAAATGGAAGACCGTTTTCCGATCGGCTAACGACCCAACCGGCTCACCGGTTTGACCTCCAAAACAGAACCGAGCAAAATGGACGTCGTCCAAGCTGGGAGCAAAGCGAGTCTGACCGGGTTTTCGAGCTTTTTTTATTAAATTTTACCCCAAAAAAAGTCCACCAGCCAGGGGACGTTTTCGGGCATGTCATCAGGCGCGTCTTCGCTGTCTTCTTCCTCCTCCCCGCCGTGCCATTCACATGCGCGCGCGCTCGACCACGCTGGCACGGTGGCGTAGTGATTGATTGACTTTGAAAAGCAAAACCTGACCAACTTTGCCAACTTTCCGAACAGATTTGCCGAACACAGAAGACAGGCGACCGAACGGAAAAGGAAATTGGACCATCAACGTGCCGGCACGGGCCGGAGGAACCAGCAAAAAACGCTCCGCTCGGAACCGGTTTGCCGATGCTCCAGCCTCCGCTCCGGGCATGATGCGGCAAAGCTTCGCCTAAGGGCAGCGAACAAACAGCCATCGCTGATCATCGCCGCTCGCTAACAGCTTCTGTGAGGGTGCTTTTTTGTCCCGTGTGTGTGTGTGTTTTTTTTTTTTGTTCGTTTGTTTGCTTTCTCGTGTGGTACCGTGCGGATGACACGTTTTAATCGTTGGACCATGTATGCTCTAGGGGGGGACAAACATCCCAAGCTGATTGAAAGCAAGCAGATATGTTCAGATCCATGGTGTGTTAGCTCGTCTATAGCTCAGGTTTTTACTGGTGTGTTAACGTATTTTTTATATTTTTCCTGCACTTTCGTCGATTCTATAACGTGATTATGTACTTTTTAAATGGGTTTAATACTTGAATGCTTCGATGTATGTATTGCTTGCTGTCAAACTGTTTTATTACATTTTATTTCATGCAATTTCTGGATGAAACTCTCTTTACAAAAGCAATTTTCGTTTTGTTTTGTCTAGTCTGTCTTTTCTGTAAACTGATATTTTTTATCGATTTTTAATTATTTTGCACTGCTCCATTCCTTATTATTTGTTTAAACGTTTATGAACGACTAATTCATCACTTTTTTTACCATTTATGCAATTTTGAATAATTTGTATAACAAAACAATAACGAGACGTTTAGTAAGGAAAACTTCACCAAGTGATTATACGTTTATTCATGCTACTGCCCCATTCAACAATCCGTTAGGGCACGTGTCCAATTTGTGTCCAACCGTAAATCGCTCGCCATCCGATACCGATCTCCCGGTGGATGGTAAATCAAAATGACATTTTTTTCCTACTCATTTAATTTACTCGCAACATCGGGACAGTGCTCACCGTGGGCACGGGCGATGATTATGATTTTCGCTCCTGCTGTGGAAGATGTTATCACGCTGGGGCATTTTGTGGCGCTTTTGGGTCGAGCGTGTACCAGCAAGGGCAGGAAGCAAGATATCACGCTGGGACGACAGCTGGGTGCACCGAAATGAGACTGCCCAATGTTCGGCTGGAAGTCAATTTTAAATAGGGAAACATAATCCCGCGCCCTCTCGGACCGATCGGAGCCTGCTGCGAGAAACGTAGCTTGTTAATGCAATATTAATGAACGATGATACACAATTTTGTAGGTTTAAATAGAGAACCGAGTAATGTAGCAAACTCGCGATTAGGATCTTACTAGGTGAGCACGAGCGCATGAAACAAAGAGTTCGTGAAGGAAGTAACAAACGATAGAAGAAAAAAAACCTAAAATCAGGAATGAACCCACCACCTCATCGCACTGTAAGAATTATCCAATGGCACTCCACCGAGAGTGGTGTAAATTATTCGTACCTGTGGAATCGGATGCCACCGCCGCCGGTGTGCGGTGTAAAGCGGACCGTTCCCTTGGCCCGGGGACGGCCAATAAATTTTCCCCGCGTTTTTCCTCCTTCTGTCAAGGGCATCTTGTTAACGGTTGTGGTGCGCCAGGCCAGACCGGGGCTGTTGAAATTTCGTTCGGTAAAACCGCGTGCCCCCCACCGGCGTCTACGGCTGGATGCGCCAGAAAACGCACGCGAAGGGCCCCGTGCACGTATGTTAATTGGGAAATTTATGGCTTTTCTTTCGGTCGCCACCTAGCTCCGGGCATCCGTCCCGGTTTCGTTTCGTTTTTTTTGGTTTAGGGTTTTGGGGCAGAAGCGAGCGGACAAGAAAAAGGTACCGCTTTGGGAAGTAACCCGGTGGGTTGCATGTTCACGAGTTGGGTTGTCTTGTTTGTGAAAACTTTGTGGCGTTTTTTTGCAGATTGTTTCTTTTCTTTTTTTTCTATGGAAAGTTTTCATTGCAGGTTCTTATACAGAAAAAGGTACCATAGTGTTGTATATGTAACAGGCTCATGTTGGTTGAGCTCATGTGGTTGAGATTTGTGTAAAAAAACAGTATATTTATCTAAACTTAGCCTAGACAACCGAATATCAGGGTAGAAATATAATAAATGATAAAAATAAGTTAGAAATATTACAAAATAATCGAAAAAAACATCAAAAATATCCAAAAGTATTGAGAACCAAAAGAAAAAGAAAAAATCATTCGGAAGCAGAAACATGGAATTAAATCCGATATAAATTAAAAACAATTAAAAATTTGTTTGTATAACATAATCGAAGCTTTGATAGAAATATGAACAAAAAGCTGAGGCATGGTGAATGATAAATAATGATGAAATACTCAATCTAACTCAATCATTTAACATGAAAAAAGAGCATAAATAAAGCAATGATAAACATGAGCAAATGAGAAAAGATAACCACAGCATTGTCGAATAGAAAAATCCTCGGCAGATCCCATACCTTTTCACGAAATCACACAAACAATGCAAGAAGAATTCAAAATTCGAGAGGAGCGTCGATTCAATTGCACTTTCTCATGTCCCAATCGCACAATGGATTCGATCCTAATGATCCCTCCGGTGCCGGGTCTGGATTTATCTCACATTCTTCACTGCACGGATGCATGTAATTTAATCGTCATTATAAAGCAAATCGTCTCGGTTCGTTCGAAAAACATTCACTAAAACGCGCCGAAATGCAGGACCCTTCATTGAACGTCGATAACCCTTCATCAACGAAAGCGTTATTCATTCGTGCGATCATTTTACGCTCGTTCGGAGGTGGTTTTGTTGTTACGGGCGGTAGAAGAAGAATGGTGAAGTGAAGCATAAAAAACAGCTCCTGGGTACATGCACTTGCCTTTTTATCGTGTTTTAATGGGACTGTCTTGCCCCGTACCTTGCATTGGATCGAAGGAACGAAGCATCCTCGCATGTGCAAACGATTGGGTTTGCTCTGCAAAGAGTCTTTGTACAGTACCATTATGGGAATGGAAGGCATCCTCATCGATATGCGCTCATGTTCAATTAACAACATCGCTTCTTGAGGATTTCTTTTCCTTCTCTCCATCACACGCGCTTTGTGTAAGAAAAAAAGGATTAAGTACTGTGGGTGCAGTGTTGGTTTACGGTTTATTTTCTCACGAAGAAAGATCTCATTTGCTTCCAGAACTCTTCATTATGATTGTAATGACCTATTCCATTAGTAATGCAGCCACGGTACGATTGAACTCCGCTTGGGTATGCAAGAGAAATTTGATAGAAATTATTTTGCATAAATATTTCAACACCCTTGCAAACGAGGCATTGAATTATTAAGCTCCCTACACAATGGGCCACAAAAAATGCAACAAGGAACATTGCCATGCCACTGCACGTCCTTCGCCCCGTGGCAGCGAAAACGGAACGGAACAGTATCCCTGCCCTGCTGGGTCGCCTTTCCAATCTCTGATCAAACAGACGGCTTCGTGCATAAATAACACCTCGGTGCATGCATACCTGCACGACTCGAAACATGAACCGCGGTCAAAACTGCAACGAAATGATGCAACGGTTCGTAAATAGCCTGACCCTGGGGGCAAAGAAACCGGGATGTGTGTGTGCCCCCGACGGGGTGTACCTTGTGCGCGCGCGGACTCACTATTATCGATTATCACGAAACTGCCTCCCTCCCCGAGGAGCTGGCGTCATCTTCATCTGGCACGGCAACGGGTTTGCCTAAAAATATCCTTTGCGTGCGCTGCAGAGTAATTGGAGGCTCATTGCAGATCATCATCGCCAGCATGCAAGGCTGCACTCGGTGTGTGCAATTGGTACAATTTATTTCTGCGTGAGCCCTCGCGAGCCAATCACGCCCTGAACCTTGCCGTGTTTTGTTTCTTGTAAGGTTGTTTTTTTTGCCTCCCCCTTGGGGAGGACGTCATCGCGGCTTCAGCATGACCTCGGCAACGACTTTAAGCGGCTCGTTAGCCGGCGGAAGAAAGTGGAAGAGAACAGATTGGACCATTTGCCAATTAAAGTGTTGTCGGCGTGGTGCAAGCCTCTTGCGCTGCAAAGCACGTCTGACAGGTCTCTAGGAGATTCTCTGTTCGAGTCACATCCACAGCAAACCTCGTTTGTTGCTTTTCAAACCTTCTCAAACGGCCTCCAACAAGTATCTGTTTTCTACATACCTTTTACGACCGTATTATTGAGGATCTACCGTGAGCTAGTTCGAAGCGGACCCTTTACGTTTTACGACGACCCAAGGGCATCGGGACCGTCAAATTAGTAGCTCCTCAAAAAAAAACAAACTACAGTCAACTCGGCTGGTCTGGGCGTTGACGCTTGGTGAGTGATTTACTGAGGCCATAGATCTTGGGCAGATTCGATCGTGATAGTTTATTGTCGTCGGCCTTATTAGGACCCATCTTGATAGTTTTTTTTGTCTTTAGTTTGGTTTTCTTTACATTAAACTGTTTAAAATCCCTTATAGTACAAACCAAAGGTTGTTTTGTTCGATCGTTAAATGAAAAGAACATTAGAAAAGATGTTTTATTGCCATGGGAAACGATCAAATGGCAGCTCAACATTTGGAGAGTTCTTCTCTTCAAACATTGAAGGGTCCTTGTAAATGATAAAACATCAGCCCACAATGGAATGCAATTGAGCTCCACAATTAACGATTAATTCAAAAGAGACATATTGATCAGCAATTATAAAGTTTAAGGTACTAATTGGTATAGAAAGGTGTTTTGATATCAAAAACATTTGCAGTTGATTTTTTTTATGGCTTACTAAGATGTCTCTAATCAGTTATTTGGTAGTCATTTGCAATTTAAGAGCATATAGAATAACATAATGTTTCAATTTGTTTTATTTTATTATTTATGAGCCTGGCAAGAATAGGTGTTCCACCCAAGCACACGGACTAACACATACAAGCAGTAGAGATAGAAATAGAAATGTAAGAAATATTCAGAGCACACGAGCTCTGATTTCCTCAATAATACATCAAAACTACCAAGCTAATTGATGTCATTGTAAGATACGCTCGCAAATTACGGTTTTGCTGTTTCTAAAACGAAAAATCCTTTCACGGCTTCTGTTTACTTTGTCCTCTAACATCGCGATCGCAGAAACCCGTCCCTATTTAGCACGCGCTACGCCTGCAGCACTATTACCGTGCTCCCGGTGCTTATGCCTTACATAAAACATCACATAAGTACGGTTCGGCAGGGCTTAGCGACATGAAAGGATCGTCGCTAGACGCCCACATTCTCACCGCCCGGGCGGATAATTCCACACGCCGAGCCTTTTGTTGCAACATTGTCGTACGACAAGGACCTCGCTTCAAAGAATCCTTTATACGCCTGCACTGCACTCCCGACAAGGACCACGCTCCCGTCCCATTAGCGAGATGGCAACCTAAAGTGCAAGTGCATTCGGCAACGGGAGGTTCCCGCTTGGAGAAGGTGCTCCATTATGCAAACGGTCCAGCAAGAAAAAAACAAGCCGTCGCACTATTAGGTACCGAAACCACGTCCGAGGGTTCGCCACCTCGGGAAGGGAAAGCGAGCCGGAGACACACCGATGCTTTCCCATTCGTGCTGTTCGGTGGCGCCGGAGCCGCGCACCGGGCGGACAATGGCAGAGATGGAGTCAGAAATCAGTAACTACAATGTTTGGCCGTAGCGTGTGCTGCGTACCGGCGCAACAATACGTGGCGCGAGAGCCATTTATGGATAAGTAATAGGCGGGAAAACAATGGAAAAGTAGTACGGCGGTTGATGCGGTACGCCCGCAGGTGCCGGGGTCATGTTTTTGCCTCCAGGTTGCTTCAGGCACCTCCAGTGGGATTTTCCCTCCCGTTGTTCCCGGTGTACATGCTACAGTGATTGTCCAAAATATCTGCACACGTAGGTTATTTAATGTACTATTTCGATTAATTATTTAATAAATTAGCTATTGAATATTTAAGGAATACATTTAACGGTACTCAATTATATTGGTAAATTAAATTTAAACCATAATTTACCGTCTCTTTCTAAATCGTATGGAACCTCTTTTATGACTATCTAAGGTTAGTTTGATCACAATATATTTTATATGTTGATAAATATTTGGAAATTATTTTTATAGTTGTAATGAAAGCTTCACTTTGATTTTTTTTGTCAACCACTGTACTTTTCGTGTCGATGGAAGTCCCATTACATGAGTGCATTTGAATCGACAGAAACATGCATCAACCACAGGCACTACCTACCACCGCATCTGTCCCTGGTGGGATGGGATGTTGTACTCCGAACACCCGCGCATTCTCTCTCTCTCTCTCTCTCCATGATCCATCGTTCCAGGTCGGCTGCGAGGTGAAAATTTCCCTTGCATCATATTTTTTTTGCACCACAATATGCATCGCGTTCGGTTCCGCGGGTAAAAAACAGGAAAGGCAGTTTACTTATGCCCGCTCCCCCCGAAGGGATTTCCACGCAAACATACGACGTGACGTGCAGTGCGCCCGAGGTGCCATACAAAAGCCTCACTTTGATACACTTTGCAACAGTGTAAAATGCATCCAATTCAAACGAAACAAACGTAGCAAAAATGTACAAATACGACAACTTCCGCACCATCGTCCGGCCGGAACTACACCAGCGAACGGAGTGCTTTGTGGAGAGAAAAAAATCGTTCTTCTTGCGAAATCGAACAGAGCAGGAACGGAAGAAACGCACGGCGAGCGAAATGTAAATAACGACATTGTTAAAAGGCTGCTTGCGTTCGGAAACCGGAACAAAAGGGATAAAAGGTAAACTTACACATACACTAGAGCACTAGGGTGACGAGGATTTCGAATCCTTTTTGCGAGGTAGCAGATGGGGTCGATGCAGCAGGATAGATTTACTTACTGTCTATTAGATTGTAATCCGCCTAAGGTGAAAGCGTTGCATGTATGCTGGATTTAAAACTCGATTCGACGAGAATGGGTTTTCTCTTTTTTGGCATGGGAAGAATGTACTTCTAATTAGAATATTGCTTTCTTTGAACAATCGAACAACAAGCGTCGAATGCAAACAGTTACCATTGTTTAGAAGATCGAATGAAAATAGATAGAAATAGACTTTGCAAGCCATATCGAGCATATTTTTCCGAGAAACCTCAAGACTTCTAGCACCCAGGACCTCAAATTAAAAGCCGAAAGACACGCTTTTGCTTCCCTCCGGAGGGAATAAAAATTAATAGCTCACACAAACCGCTCCAACAACGTACCGTATCTGTTGCACTGCTGTTTTCCACCCCGGACCCACCGGCCATAGTGGGTCTTTCGAAATGGTTTATGCATTCGTCGTTCACCTGGACGGCCGAAGGACTGGAACTGGTGCGTTTCGGTGTGTGTTCGCGGATCAGAAGTAAGCCTCGGAGCAGGTTGGATGGTTGTGATTATTCATTTCACGATGCCAGCCACCCTAGCTTCGGCCGCTTTTCATGCGGGGCAATATGTTTTCCTCCACTTAAGTCCGTGGAAGCGTGGATTGGCAGATAGGTGGGTCAAAATAATTTAACTAATCTCAACGTTGCGGCCCGCTGCCTGCTACGCCATCGGTACGGAGCCTCCGTGATCCGGTCCTGCACAACCAGCGAGGATGATGGGCGAGGGCGGCTTGTGATCGAGTGGCTAACGAATCGGCCGGTGCTGCTTGCTGCAAGTGGCTCACCACGAGAACTCTCTTGCACTCTTGCACTTCACGCGTTCCCTCGTTGGCGCTGCAACGGGCCAATCTTTCGACACGAACCATTCTGCAGCCGGGACACGGTGGTTGTTGCATTGCGAAACGCACCCGGGAGTGCCATGTTGTCGGGCTCGGGTTGAAGTGTTTGAATTGAGCTGCGCGTTGCAAAGCGTTCGTTCGTTTTGGTCGAGCCCAACGATAGGAAATGGGCTTTGAAACAACACTGCCTACTTAGGTGCCAAATGTCAGATGTGTCAGGGTGTCAGCCAGAACGGACAGTAAGAAAAACATTGAACAATGTATATCGCGGCGAAGAATTGGCTTGATTTGGTGCATTTAATAACACTCACAGTATATATAAGTTTGAATAAATAAAGCAAATTTGTTAATATTACTTTAATTATCAAAACTCTTACCAAAGAGTCTAAACAATAATTGGAAAAAAAAACATATTAATCCAACAAATAAAGAATATAATCATAAATAAAACATATCAAAGAAACTGACTCAAAACTATAAATCACACTAACAATAGTTTATATGAAGAGCAACAACAACAAAAAAATGTCAAAAAATTTACAAATATTTGCTAGATCTCGATCTTTACTTTTCAACTTATACTTCATAGTTCATGACACACACACATATGAATTGATTAACAATCATTGTGAAAATAATCAATAAAAGTCATGGTTTGCGCGCAAGTTTTCGTTTGAATTGTTAAGGATATACATAAACAAGTAATTTAAATACATATTTTTTCATGATTTTTACATAAATTATTTTAAAAAATTTACAAATATGTGTAACTTCTTTCAATAAATTACGTTATTCTTAAATGAAATAATAAATCAAAAACAATAACTTGTCATTTCAATTCAACGTTGAAAAAAGGTATAACTTTTACAAATTGAAGCTTAAACAATTACTTAGTTTCTGCACGTGTTTACTCACGCAAACACATACAAACCGGTATGTATTGTCAGTTGTTTGCTTTGCATTTCCGAAATAAACCCCATCCATCGCCACTGATCCCATTGACAGAATCCCTGGAAAATCGGCTGCTTCTTCATCGCCTTTCAAGCCGCCCTGCTACTACACTTCAAACCATTGATCTGTTATTAAAGGCTCATGTGAAAGAAGCAAGCAAGAAAAAAGAGGAACGCAGCGTGGAAAAGAAATTGCCGATCCTTATTTGTTGAATTTGCTCCCCTTTTCCATTCCGGGAAACATCCAACACGACAGCGCCGCCGAATAAAACAGAAATCAATCAATCCCTCTTATTTGCCAGCTTACACGTCCTGCCAGGCCCACACACACACACACATGGGTGCACGTGTGCCCACCCGAGCTGCCGTGGAAACGCGCCCGCTTTCGTCTTCGAGGATATTTAAATAAGCGGGCTACTACCGGAAAGGACAGCCGGTTTGATGAGCGATTGACAGATTTCAAAGTGAAACTGATCCCTTTTTAACCGGACGGGACCGAATCGGATGGGGAGGCTTGGAAGGCACCGGCACGGACGCCACGGAACGAACGGAACGCAAATCCCCCACCCGCAGTAAGCCCGGCCAGGCTCGGTTCCGACCCGGCTGAAATGGAAAGGAAATTGATTTCAGCTTATTTCAGGGGATTACAGTCGATGTAGCGCCTTTTCTCTTTACCGATACCTTCCAGCAGACCGATGCACCGAAGTGAAGGACCAAAGTAAATGGATATGAGAAGAAAGGAAGCAGCTTCCGATAAAAGCTTGGCTCGTTTAGGAAAGGATTGCTCGTTGGTCATTTGACTAGCGACGAACTCCGTACCGAAAGCCTCTAAACGACCGGAAATAGATCGAAGCTCGTAATGGGAAACGATGCAGGCTCGTGCAACATGCAACATGCCCCTGCGAGTCGAGCGAGAGAAAGAGACGGTGGTTGCTCTTATGATGTTCCTTTAATCATTACTAATTCCCATCTCACGTCTCGCCAAAAGGACACAGTTGCTATGGCTTTCATCCTTGCCCGCCTTAGTATGTTTGCGTTTACACGAAGACACGAAGATTCACTTTGTGTAATGCTGATGGTACTGCATTGTAACTTTGTGTCCTCGTTGCGAGCCATACAGTAATGAGCTACGTTGAGCCGGGAAAATGGCAGTTGCAATTCATTTGTATTAAGAGCAGCAAGAGCTCCCGCTTCGGGATTGAATTGCTTTGCTTCATGGTATTACTAGCCCTGAGCAAGTGCTTACACAGCGTACAAGATTTGCAACATTGTCCTTGTGAGCGGAATACATCCTTTCAATGGAAACAAGTGTAAAACAGGATTGCGGATCTATTTACTAAAAACTTTTATTTCATCAAAAATTCAAGAATCTAAATTACTTATTGAAAAATTATCTTAAAGCTATCCTTTTTCAATCCATTCTTACATATTTTTATTTATTTGTTTCACAAATGAGGTTTTTCACATGTAATAAACATCAATAATAATATTAATAACATTAGTAATAAACATTAATAACAATAACAATAATAATGTAAAAACAATAATAATTATTATTGTGTATCATGTTCTCAAAATAACTAAATGTGAAGAGTTATATATGAAAACTTATTAAAAGAAAACAAACAATATAAGCATGATCCTTTTCACTATGTTCAAAAATTCTATAAAAAAACTGTTTAAAGAACTATAAATGGAATCAATCACAAAGAACAACATTTCAAAACAAAAAACAAAAACTTTAAAACATATTTCAACAACTTTTTATTCAAATCAAATCATAATCATAAAAACTAATGTCAAAGAGTTTTCGAAGAAAACTAGTCATTCAAATTTTAAGTTGATTTATCTTGGAACATATTCTAAATTTACTTGCATAATGAGACTTATCTTTTACTTCACATTTTATAACAACAAAACTGTTGTAAATCTTTTACAATTTGAGTTCTGTTCCTGCGTTATTTCACGTTTCCTGAAAATCCAAAAATTCTGACAACTTTGTTTCTGTTAAGAATTGTGCGGTTTTTCTTTTTCCGGTAGCCCCCCATTTTGTCTAGCTCTTTGTTCAAAATGAACTGTGCTGTGCCCGATACTCAACCTCTTGAGCTCTTGCTCTACAACCCAGATCCCCACCCATGATTCCCCAGGATATCCGTCAAACCATTCATTCTCCCGGGGGTTTATCCAGTTGCATCACGACCGACCGAGGAAGGGCGTGAGTTTAGCACATGCACACGCCGAAAACAGCAACAAAAAAAGAAGAGAAACCCAAATCAAAACGCAACTGCACTGAAACCGTTGATTGCGATGCACACCCTCGGGGCGTCAAACGTGAAGGGAGCTTGACTTGGCTGAAAACAAAACCCCTCGGTGACTTTCAGCGCGCCCGGAAACCGCTTGCAACACGGTCGTGGTCCGGGAGAGGAACGATTTGTGCAGTTCCACCTTTTTGACCCCACGCTGTCCCTGCCACGAGTTCGTGCTGACTACGAGCACACGGATCGCACACACACACACACACACACACAAAAGCTGGTCACCCTTTATCCTCCCGAAAGGACATGCTTCCGACACTGCACACACAACAAACAGTGTCAACATGGTCACTCATCCGCACGCCGGAAGCAGGACGCAGGCAGGACGATGGGGTCGCACTGCGAGTGCAATAAAGAAGCGGTGGTCTGCCGCAGGGGGTGGCGGGTGCGCGAAACGCACCCACGGGGTGGTGGAGGCGGTGGTTTGATAAGTGTGAGTAAATGCTTTTACTTTGCGAATGCGGGAAGTTTGATATTTCGGCACGCCATTGCCCCGTCGTGGGGGTATTTTCGCAAGCACGAGGGTTTGTTGAAAATTTCTGCAGGTGCCAGGCCTGTTTTGTGTTCTAAAAAATTGTCTAAAACAACATCAGAATCGACGACTTAAAGCGAAACATCTATAGGCACGTGGAAATGTGTTCAATGTGCGAAGGAATAGAAGGAATAGATAATTATACTAAAATAGGTACAATACATGGTGTAAAGCAAGAGTTAAAACTGCCATGGAATCAAAATATTATTTATTAAAGTAGCACATTGCTATATTGCATGTTTTGTTTCTTCATTATGGTAGTTTTCTTTTCTTCTGCATAATTTAACTATATTGTTTTCTCTTACATTTGTATAGTACTCCTGATATTTTTTTGTTCTTTTTCAGTGTTTTTTCTACACTAAACAACATTGTCATTTAGGACCTACCATGCTTTATATCTTTCACTTAACTCATGTATACTTTACATAAGTTTGCAGTTATGAGCGTAAAGTTATTGAAATTATTATCTTTTGTTAATATGTATTATTCAGAGTTAGTTCATTTTTGTTAATTAAAGTGTTTTTTTTTATTATTTTAGATTGATGTAACTTGTGTGTAGTGCGCTTGTGTGTCTACGATGCATCAATGAACTATTCTTCATTTAAAAGTTCGTATTGTGTTACCTCCTAATAGTTCATTTATTATTTACTCTAAGCTTGGTTATGTTCAATAATTTCTGATCCTTCTTTCGTGTTAAAATAGCTCAATATTTTACAAAAACTTCACTTAAAGACGTCATTGTTCACTTCCAAAACCTCAAGACCCGGTGACTTTCGCATCAGCCCTCGAAACGCTGCGCCCGGTGCACACGGGAAGCAGCATGAGCTCGTGTCCGGGAAGGCCTCTTCAAACCACTTCAAACCGGGCACTATACAGCAATTGCAGTAGCGCACATGCTCGAGCACACCCGGGGCCGATGAAAAGCCCCACATCGCGCACAAATAGAACCAGAAGTGAAATACGTAGGAAAAAAAGGGCAGGCGAAAAAAAACACACCACGGCCAGCCGACACACGCACCACGGCACCACGGCAAAAGGCTCGGCCCCGGCAACAGTGCTTCATTTACGTGCCTTTTATGTTGTTGCACCTCGGCAGGCCGTTCGGTTTCGGAGTTTGGATTGCATAAATGGGGCCGCCGGTGAGGGCCCTTCTTGGGGCTCGGTCGTCGTAACTGCATCCATCCCGAACGACGCGAGGCAGCCAGGGTAAGAGGCTCAGCAGCCAGGCGACCGTGGCTCTGTTGCTAGGCTCATGATAAAGTGCACCTAATGATGGCTGCGACGACGACGCCGACGACGACGACACACCCTTCTCGCTCAGCACGGGCATTAGAACGGGCGAAGAGCGCTGTCCGTGCGCTTAAGGTACGTGCAGCTAGCCGGGCCAACATGCAACATGCACAACTGCCCATGGGCGGTGGGGTTGGGTGGGGCCCGGGAATCGATCCGGACGAACGTGAGCATTAGACGACGGCACGCACACTCCGGGCCGGAGCCTGCCCAGGCCGCCCATGGGTGTCCATGAAATATCGCCTGGAAGCATGTTCTGGCATTCTCAGCACGGAGCCGTCCCCAGGCCTGGCCGCACAGTGTGAATTTTGATGAACTCCGATGCAAAACCGAATGTTGCAACACACCCCCGGTGCATCGTAGTCGGGGCCGGCAATTTGCGGTTTTCTTGCCGTGCATAGGCTGACTACGAGTGCGAGTGTAGTAGCGAGTGTGTTCTGCAGGGGAAAAAACGAGCCGTTCGCAGTGCAGCTTGCGGTGGCACAAGTTCATTTCGATCTATTTGGTATTCGTGCACGAGGAAGGGAGGCAGTGGTCAGCGAGGGGGAGAGGAGAGCTTTTAATGCACTTTAAGGCTGAAGTGATGTGACAGATGCACCGATGCACCTCGCGTGAGCGGTTGTGGGAATGTATTCGGACATTAGAAACAGGCTTTCAGTTTGTGGCAGCAAACGGTCTTTTAATTGGAATGCATGCAAGAAATTGTTATAAAGTTGACCAAAACAAATGAAAGGTATGGGTTATATTAAAACAGGAGACAAATAATGGATTGGGAGGTTCATCCTGGATTCGATTTGTGTCGTTACACAACTTTAGTGACCCACTTAGTGAATAAGATGAATGAGAGTCTTGAGTAATTGAGTGAACGAGGTCTTGATATGTTGGTTTTAAGACTACAGTTTAGTAGATTGAAGTATGCACATTCAAATTTCGTATGGAGGCTCAAGATTTTACATACCCTCAAGTTGTAGCTTCTAATCACAACTGGTCCGTAATATCCAAGTCAAAGACTGTCAGAAATGGCGAATCTAGACCAACTTTTAGGTTGTTGTGCCATGGAAGAGGAAGAAGCACATTCAAATTTTAAGTTAAACGATTCGCTTTGATACATTTTCCGATCGAAGCAATGCATTAATCAACAAATGATATGACAACTTGTAAATTGAACGGAAATTTTGATTTTTTATGAAATTTTGATATAATTCTTAGTTTCCAATACTTTATGTTTCAATAGGTATCGAAGTAGATTTGTTCCAGCAGCCATTATGATAATTTTTGTCGACATTTCCACAGTTTTCTTCAAACCATCATAGAACAATAACAGATATTGTTCAGTGAAACCACCATATTCCCTACAGTGGAGGTCCTAGATCTTTTATTTGACACATGAGGTCGTTCATGCTCCATGCACTAAAATTATCCCTCGAATTTGTAATACCGCATCGAATTGCATTTCACTTAGACGCCCTCAATAAATGCATTATAGTGTTTCTTATGATGAAGATGTTAAACGTGTAACTTATGAACAGACCACCCCGGGTTTCAAAACTCCAACATAATTTCACACCCAATATGGACAATTACTATAAGAGCATCGAATTGGGCTACCGATGTTTTTACGACTTTCGTCCTGCCTTCGTGGGAAACGTCAACGGTCTAAGAACAATCATTCGATGAGTAGAGTTCTTTGTTTCGTATTTCTGCTCAAAAACACTTCTAAACATCGAAATTTCATGCTCCGTGTGGTGAGTTCGGCCGAACACGACACGATTGCGTCACAATTCGTCACACGCGTTTGCGTTCGGTGCACGTTTTATTTATTCTCCCGATGGAAACTTTACTACTCCCCCGCCCAAGGAAGTGTCACGCGGCCGTGTGAGGCAACGTGATTTTATTGCTTCCAGACCCTGCCACGCTAAGGAAACTCATCCGAAAAGCCAGTCCGGGATCGAATTACACAAAGAACCGCCTTCATGTGGTAAACACCCAAATGAGAGAGAGAGAGAGAGCGGAATGGTGAAAGATTTATGCGAACCAGAAGAATGTGCGTAGCGTGAAATTATACTCCGATGCTGCCACCGTCACCACCGCCAAGAGCAAGTAGCATCGTCATAATTCGTCCATCCTCCCAGCCGCGCTCGTTCTAATTATTTTCGTGCGTCCGGGAAAATGTGCGTTCGATTTTCCCAAACCAAGCGAATCGGCCGCTCGGTGGGTGACGCTGAGAATGACATATTTCCCTCATGCGCACGATCGCACCGACCGATCGTTTCGGAAGATCGATGGTCGGAACGGAACCGTCGGTGGCCGGTTCCGGTTGTTTTCGCGTTGGTCTGCGTGTTTGTGTGAGTGAGACTTAATTGGAAACTGGAACCGAACGGTTTCCTTCAGTTACGGGCTGATTTCTGCTTCGGAATCAATTAGTCACATGCGCGCGTCGGCAAAGGGCGAAATTAGATTATGCTCCAGCTGATGGCAACATCGTCTAGTGAGGATTTGTAATTCGGCCCTTCAGCCCTTTCGCAGCCAAATCGGAAGCCCTTTTCTTTGCGTGGAGCGTAGAAGGAAAAAAAAAGAGCGATACGCACACTTACAATTGATGTTTCTTTCGCGATCACACAAAACTCGCACACTCACCAGGTTTCGGCTCACAAAACCTTTCACACGCACACTAGTGCACAGTGGGCAAATTAGATTAAATATCGGGAACAAACAATGTTGTGTTAACATGAAAATCTCGTAGAAAAAATTTACTAATCAATCATTCAATTAATAGAAACACTCAAAAAGCTTTAGCAATTGGAAGATTGAAAGCATTTTAAACACGTATAACATTGAAAATTTGTACAGCGGATCCCTAGTTGAATAAGTTGCGATTTTTTTTTGCACTTTTTTTGTACTTAAGCTTGTAGTTTAAGTAAAAAATATCAAATAAGTCCAAACCCAAAGTGAACATTCGACTTCCATCCCACCTTATACCCACTGTGCATTTGGGCGAGCATCGGACAAAATAAACAAAATAATTATGCTGCCCGGGCACCCTCGCGCTGCTGTTCCGCGAAGCGAAGGTGGGCCCGGGCCGAAATCAATTTGCTCCGCACGCTTTATTGCTCATGCATGCCGAAATCGATCAGTCATCATCAAGCAGCGCAGGCAGACAGGCCGCTTCCTTGCCGCGTATCGATGCGCTTCGATTGCGCCCCGGCCAAAAGGGACAATTTCGGGAACGCTGAGCACCGACGGAAACTGCAACGGCCGAAACGCATCGCACGGTTTCGCGGGCGCTTGATTTGGGGCTAATTTGCGTGCCCGAAACGCAACGTACGATGGATTGTGTGCCGGGTTTGTTTCGCTCGCAGGCGTAATTGGTTCGATTCTTTTCAGCGTCGATCGAGAAGCTAGTCTTTACTTTAGGGCCCGTGTTGGGTTTGATGTTTTATAAACGTATTTTCGCATATCTTTTTATCAATTTTGAATATTACATCTATTTGGCCACTGTCATTGCCATTGTGTTTACTTTTTATGTGATTTTACAGTTTGTTTCTCTCATCTTAAAACATTCAAAAGTTTCAACTTACTTTTCTAAACTGCTCTGTCTCTCTCTCTTTCTTTTCTCTCCTTCTTTCTATCTTTATCTTGCTACTGTTCTATGGTTTAAAATCTATTTTCTAATGTTTTGATATATTGTGAATGTTTTTGTTATTTTTATTATTTTATATTTATTTATTTATTATTTTCGATTTTGTTTTCAATTTTATTATTTCATTCAGAGTGTTGTTTCGAACGCATTCGCTATTCCACTTTTGACTTTCTTTGGTTTAAAAAGGTATTTAGTTTTTCTTCCGTTGTTTACTTCACAAAGGTACTGCTTTCTTCCTTATTAGGCGTATCTTCAAGATATTCCACAGTTCATAAGTTCATCAAAGTAAAAGCACTTAATGGACTACATTTTGTTTTACATATTAATTGGAATGAAAAGAAGTTACAGGAAACAACATTTAAAACATCACCAATAAAATGAAAGGAATGAAAACAACACTAAACTAAATTGATCAAACAGACAAACCATTTATGTAAACATGAATTCCAACACCGAAGCTGTCAATTTCCAGCCAGTCCGGCACGTTCGCGTTCGACGATGCAGAACGAACCGTCGTGTCGCACCGGAATCGATCAGCCGGCCTATGTTGCCTCTCTCGAGGGTTCCACCCTGCAGTTTCGGGGGACCACCTTTCCCGTGACTTTGAGTGACTTTGGGATACCGTCAAATCTACCGCCGGGGAGATGTCTCACTTCGTTCCGCTTGAAGCGACCCTCGCGGCAAGGCAAACACATTACTCGTGGTGCGGCGTATCGGGGAACGATGGCGATTCGATTCGCGAGGTATCTCCGGACGCAGCGACGCCTTTGGAAGGTGTCCAGCAAATCCATTTCTCCCCGGTTTCGGATTCGAAACTGAAACTTCTGCTGCGGGTGGGAAACAAAACGCTACTTTCCATTTCCTCAACTCAACTATTTTAGCTAACAAACACAAACGATCGCTGTCTATCTTCGGAACCATCTCGAGACTGGGTCGAGGCGTTTCAACGAGGAAACCAGCTCCCGGTTGTCACTCCCCCATGCGCTCTTGCTCGTGTTGCGAACGTTCGCAGTCGCTGCAAAGCCTGCCTCTCGTATTTGCGCTCTCGAGCCGGGCCGCCAGCCGAGGAGGTTTTGCATTAAACTAGGTCAGTTTTATTAGCAACACTTGACTAGTAATAAAATTAATGAAATAATCATCTCCCAGCCACCCCTTCGCACACTCCCTTGGGGGTGGTGCCCTCCGCTAAATTGCATACTGCACCCAACTGCACTCCGGTACCCGGATCGAATATTTGTGTCGAATGCAATCGAATCGATAGAAATCAGCGTCCGACATTAACCCGCACACACCCACTCGAGCTAAATGAGCCGCTGACAGCTGGTCTGGGTGGGAAGGGCGGGCCGACGGGGGACGGCACCCGGCACGGCACTTCTGGATTCGTTCGCACTGTTTAGCGAATGCGCACCGTGCGACGTTGAGCGGTTTTGCGGTTGCATCTCGGCGGCATTGACGTCATCTCAGGTCGAGGGTGGTGATGTCTTTGAGTGTGAAGGTTTACGAACATCTTCCGATTGCTGGTAAGTTTTTGTGGCAGCTTAGGATCCGAAGAACATTGTGAACTTTTCGGTTTTTATTGATTTGTTCAGTACTTATCGTTTAAGTCATTAAAGTAGTTAAAGAAACTTAGGGAAATGAAAGAATAATTATAAAATGACTTTTATAAAAGCTCATTTATTATAACTTGAAGCAATTTAGGTTAGCTATAATAATTTAAATATCAGCTAAATATAATAAGGATAAACTTCAATAAAGTAAAAAAAAAATCAAAATAAAAACACATTGTGCCATGAAAAAAATAATAAAAAAATACAATTTAATTTAAGTTTCAAGGGTTTCTTCATGAACAAACCAATAGATGGTTTTGAAAAACACCCAATTCAGCCAAAACTAGAATGAAAAACATTTCACATATGTGCCTATCTGCTGCCGAACCATTCATCGATAGACCTTCTCCGATTACGATGCATCCACAAAAAAAAAACATCCTCCCAATCCGATCAAATTATCCAATGCCATTAGGAAGGCATGACTAAACGGGCCAGTATGGGTTTTTTCCTTCGTCTTCCGATCAACCAAATCGTATGCATCAGCTAGAACGAGGTAACCTTTTTCCCATGCCACCCCACGACGCACTGCTGCGCCCCGATCAAGATTTCCGATCACTATCGGATGCGACTGACCCTGCGCCCGACTCAGCTCGACTTCGAACGGGGTCCCTCTCCCGATTGAATGCAAATTTTTGTAACAAATTTAAAACATCCCCAGCCCGGCCACCGCCACCAGAGCGAACGCGGTTTCTTCATATCCGCCGGGATGTGCGCACCCCGATATCGGTTTCCGGTCAGCATCTAATGCAATTTAATCGAAACGATTTGCGACCTTGCTCCGGAAACACTTCTCACCGCGTTATGAATATTCATCGTTCATTAGCCAAAGTGGCAAATCGGCTTCGGCGGGCGGGCCAGCCAGGGCCGGGATACAGAGAGGATGCAAAATAGAAGATGTGCGCGAAGGTGCTGCAGTGGAATCGGACCGTCATTTCCTTCGCCGGTTGCTCCGAGGAACAGCGCAGAAATAAGAGCCAAGAAAGCGTTTAATGCTTTGATCGTGCTTGTATTGGAAGCGGCTCGCTCGGCTTTCATCCGCTCAACGCACCGGGGCATAATGTCTCATCAACGGGAGCATCAGCTACATCATCAGTATTCGGACTGACGAAAAAGGGTTTTTGACAGTTCTACAGATCGGATGTGAGACCCGCGTCGCTCCGAGAATTGTTGAAACTATTAAGTGGATTTGTCATCAAAGTGTGTGACTTGTGTGGAACGATGTGTGGGAGGCATTAATTTGACCTAGGACAGTGAAAATCAGACGATAAAAGGTCATTAATTGTTTTTCTAAGTTGGATTTGTGATTCGAGTGATCAACAACAGT